>WAAE01022727.1:0-45953 GCA_013400495.1 Nicator chloris
CTAAAAATACCAGATCACATGCTAACACAGGCATACACTTCAGTGGAGAACTGTTACCAGCTTGTTCAACTTTCACATAATAGACTAAGTTTCTCTGCTTATTAAAAAAAAATAAATCTGATCATCTACCTTAACCTAAGATTCCCTGGATCAGACATTCTACATGTAATATTTAAGTTTTGTTCGAAGTACGAATTCTTTGTATCTTTAGGATCTTCTCTCTATCAGATTCTTGTTTCACGCTAAGATGATGAGGAATGGTGTCTCTATGCCATGAAGCAGCTAATTGTTAAATATTGAAAATTCAACCATCTTAGATGAAACTTGTTACCTCCAATTTCTTCACATGCATCAGGATTTCAATAGAAGGAATTTTCCCAGTGGGAGAAAAATAGGACAAAGTATTAACAGACCTCTTGAACAATGTTTAGTAAAATGAAGCCCAACACAAAGAGTTGGAGGAAAATCGCTGAAGCTGGGAACAAAAGATGTCCACTGGACAAGCAAGAGGCTGGAGAAAGATGCCAGGCTGTTCAGACAGCCTGAGGAACTCACAAGAGCACAGCAGCCAGCCAGGCAGGGTAAAGACATGCTCTTCTTTCAGTACTTTATCTACTTTTTTGGTGGGGGGTGGGCCGGGGCAGCGTTTTAGATAAAGTAGTAACAATACCAGAAATTTTTGGCAAAGCTTGGGTTTGCTTGCTTGGGCAATGATGTAAAATGCCCCTCAGGGGGGATGCTTTAAAGCAGAATGCCCAAAGATGGGGACTGAAAGTCCAAAAGCATCATCAAGTGACCAGAGCTGGAAAGATAATCTGCACCTTGTCACTGTATCTGACTTACTAAAAAAACAGAGCAGGAGGCTGAATGTTGAATTTTGTCAAAACCAGGAGCACCTACAGTAATGCTGGGCCAGTGCTAAGGTGGGAGGCAGCAGTCAAGAGGAGGCTCCCACAGACCCAGCCTCACCCAGGCTCTGACAACTACAGCTGCACATATGCCTTGACTTTTAAGCCCATGTTCACAGACCTTCCTCTTTTACCCCCACTTGACAGTGAATACTCCTGGGGAAGCAGGACATGACACATGCATATGCTGACACATGCATTCCCATAAACTGACAAAATTTTAGAGACCTATTATATAGCTCAAATACAATGTGAAAAATTCCTTTTCAATCTTTGCAAATGTAATAGCATGTTAACACTCTAAAGATTATAAGAATACTTACATGGATACCTACCATATAGAAGGAAGCACTGAATTCTGAAGCACATATGTACGATCCAAAAATAAGAAAATGCTTCTGATCATGATCTGAAATATATAAAGAAAATATTTTCCTCTTCACCTGCATGTGATATTTTAAATTATAAAACAGCTTCTGAAAAACTACATCACAGGCACCTCATTAACTGATGTAAATCTTTTAAACTTCTATGGTCACTTGTACAGCCACAGGTATGCAATTTATTGAAGTTGATACTATTACTTGGTGGTATTCCCAAGTACATCCAAGACAGTTTCCAAATTCATAACCATTAACTCAATAGTTTATTAGCCTGTTAGGAGTCTTACACCACTGATATACATAAGCTATTCAAACAGTACCTCCAATACAGTCAGTAAACACCCTGAAATAGCATGCTGCCATGCTTTTTGTTTTAAAATAAGAAAAACAAACAAAACTTTAAGCTGAGACAGCAATAAGCTGTGCAACAGATCTTTGCATAAAAGTCAGATGCCAAAATTCGTAAGAAAAATAGAGATACATTAAATCCAACAGTAGAGAGAGCGTATAAAATATATTCTCTTTTTTAAATTAAAAAAGTGGGAGGAGGAGGTGGTCTTGTAGCTTACTAGACTTCTACATTCAAAATCCATTTTTAACTTTGCTCATAAGAAGGCTGCCCAACTCCCAGTTTAGCATTAGCACAACTCCGGATGTCAGTAACTCACCCCCAGGCCAGATAGAGATTTCTATTCCCAGCTGTCCACCTACTCCTTCCCTAAAAGATTACATTGCCTCTGAAGCAATTCTCAAGCTGACATGGCTTCTGGTCAAGCATATTAAAGTAAAACAGCAGCGAGGTTGATTTTTTTTTTTGAATAGCAGAAATGCTAACCCAGCACATGGGCAAGAAAGCCACTTGCTACAGGTTGTTGCTTTAAGGAAGAAAAAAAAATGCTTGGAAGTAATTAAAGTAAACAGTGTTCACAGCAAAAGCCCTTTTATGAAAACACAAGTTCACACTAACTACATTTTCAAGGCAGTATCTTCAAATCTGTTTTCATCAGACTGCTGAACTCAAATAGTTTCCCTAACACCTTCCATTTTTAATTCAGATAAAAATCACATACCTCCACCCAAACCTCACAGGAAAGAATAGCGGATTCAAGGAATGAAAATAGAAATTCAACCATATGGGGCATCTGCAGCCAAAGCTAAGTGACAATACAATAAAAACTAATTGGAAAATGTTGGTTTGGAATTATAATGATGCCTTCTTAAAGGCACAGTTTCCACAGAGTGTATTTCAGAGAGGACTTTTTTCTGTAACATAAATCATTGTGGAGGTAGAAGACAAAAAAGGCAGATGGAAAGCAAATTTCAGTTCTTCATCCTTTCTGTTTCTTAGCTCTATAGTGAGGATAATCATCTCTGCTTTGAAAAAAGAGTCACAAGTTAACCTAGTTCTTGGAGCTATTTAAAAGCAAAGACTCTCCAATTACTTAAAATTATGAACAGCAAACAACTTCAGCATCTCTTGATTAGTTTTTCTTTCCATCCAAAGAAAAGAAGGTGTCAATATATTTCTGAGTGATATTCAAACCTTATATGAACCTATGAAAGTCAGAGTTAACAGAATCTACATTTCAACAACAAAAGCTCCCTCAGCCAGCAAAGGGGAAAGTGAAAAGCAATGCTAAAACTTGGAGGAGGGGATGCAGTGCAGTCCCAAGTTAAAACTATGACAAACTCATTTTAGCCAGATTTCACACCTCAAGGATATGTACTCTGAACAACTTACCATTTGTCTGCAATGATCTTGCCAGCATTTATTTATCTTCTTTAAAAATAAAAGGCTATCCAGAGAATCTGTACAGAACCCATTAAGGAAAACTGGTTTGCCAGCGTCTTTAGAGGCCAGAGTCTGGAGATGATCTTTGCCAGCCATTAGGCAAAGCTGCTCCATGGATATTCCAATGCTACTGTGCCTGCCAGGGATAAACCGTTAATTGCAGAGCTGCCCAGCACAGTGGCTGGCAGCTCTCCAAAAGGCCTCCCTGTGTTTTCAAGGAGTAAAACCCTTAGCTCTTCAGCAATACCATCTAGTGGCTGCACTGTGCAACCTTAATATAGATCTAAACAAGAAATCCCACCAGCATCAAACACACATTTGTCACCAACTGAGGTGAGATGGATGGAGAGGTTATGTTGTTTATTTAATGAGTTCACACTGTGCACTACAGGAGTGACCCTAATCTCTTAAAAGCAGTTACAGTTCTAAATAATCCTCAACAAATCCAAATACCACTCTTTTCATATACATCTCCAGGTCACCCTAAGTAATCTACAGAGTTTTCTTCATTACACAACAGATCCAACTGTTATTTACAAATAACAGAATTCTCATGTGTCTCACAAGTAAATCTAAATGAGGCTTTACCTTCCTCTCCCACACTATCATTTCCAACTCATTCTGGCCAAATCTGATTAATCTGATCTCATGTCCTTGGGATACAAAGTGGTACACCTTTAAAATATTAAATTTTCAACTCTCCAATCTACCATCACCCTGTCAAGAGCGCAAGGTGAAAGCAAAGTTTGAAAACATTAGTTTTAAAATGTTTTTTCATAACATCATCTGAAGACTGAAAAAGCAGGAATGCAAAGGATGGCTGTACACTGCTTTAAAGAAGACTGTAATATTCGGTTCTCAAAGACCAGGTATGTTAAACACTACTGTACTAATGTGCTATGTAGAAGCCAGATGCCATAAATGGGACTCAAAAAACCCAACAAACTGGCTACAACAAACGAAAACAAAACCACACAGCCCCAAACCACGTTGGTGCTATGTACCATTAAAACCCCCAAATTATTCTGAGTGTAGGCACCTACAAAGTCACAATCCAAAGCACATTTAAAGCATTCACCTGGAAAGGAGGTTCATTCTGGACCCTGGCCCCTTGTTTTTTTTTTTCTACTTTATCGTATCAATTTCTGCTAAAAAAAATCCATAGAGAGTTGGGAAACAATGCCAGCAGCCGCAGTGCTGTAGTATCTGTTCAATATGGCACTCTCCATCCATCATCTGCTAGCTAAGGCATTTTCCAGGAATATGGGGACAGCAAGGTGGACATAGACTATTCATCTGCTGCTCCAGCAAATGCAACCCCGTGACTACTACACAAAAGACACCTATGATATAAAGCACCTTCTCAGCATGCAAAGCTTGACTGGATTCAGGAGACAGGGCTGGCTACAGTCAGGCGTCCACAGAAGATCTACATACACTTCTGTGACCCATTCAGCCAGAAGAAAAGTCCAGCAATGTAACTTCAGTAAACCATCAGGAAATTTACCATAAAACTTCATCCTTCTATGCATCCCAAGACAGCCAAATGATCTCCTGAACTTAGAGCTCCCGTCCAAGAGCCTCCCAAGGTACACATAAGATATATGAAGGCTTGTTGAAGACCTCTGTGACTAGTAGTTATTTTTGGTCAAACAGGTGCATTATGTTTGAAAATTCTTATAATGTTGTTGACAATCATCGTGGGTTTTTTTAAGCTGTTGCTGCCATAAGCATCACAACTACTCACCTGCCACAGAAATTTATACCTGCTGAGAAATCTCACAGTGCTATTGACATTTTCTAGATTTAGTGTAAAATTTGCATTCCTATTAAAATGATAAATAAATTCTTATTAGCATGCTACATATCAATACACAAAAATTATTCACCCAGATGACTAAAGTTGCCTATGACTGATTTAAAAATACATAAGCAATCTTTAACACATTGACAATTACTGGTGCAATTTTTGCAAAGTCTTGTTTTAAAAAATAATGATTTAAACTAACCATTCTAACCACTTCTGTGCATGACAAAAGGATATTCTCTAAACTGAAGGATTTGTGCTTTCACGTGTTCTTCACAGACTTGTCGCAGCTGTTTGTACAGTGTAGCAGAGACTTTGTAGGAACAGAGATTTTCAACAGCCTAAAAACCAAAAATGGATTATGAATGAGACAAAAAAACCCTTAATTTTTTGTGTCCGTGTAATTAAGGTTGACAAAGGAAAAAAAAACCCACCAGCATTATATGTTCAAGCTGTGCAGAAAACCAAAACATCAAAACAAAGTTATGTAGAAAAATTAAGACTTCAGGAGTCCTTTGTGATTTTGGTCCCCTCTTATTCTGCTAGATTTTGTGTCACCAACAAGATTCACCATCACAATCTGGGTCATATTTCAGAAATTCTGTTAAACACCACCAGAATTCAGCCTCCTTCAATGCTGCTCAGCACTAGAACTCCGCCAGAAGGTCCATTTTGTGTATCCTTCAGTATGCACACAAGTGCTTTTTTGGGGCAGGAACACAATCATACCAAATACTTTAATTTCTTAGTAACTTTAAGGTAGACATTTCAACCAGTCTGTCTAAATGGTAAATGAGTATTGCTACTTTCCTGTGTTTTTATGAACTTACTTCTTCCCAAATATTTCCAAATTCACACACTCACGGTAAGGTACATAAACCGAGGGGAAAAAGTAATTAAGAAAAACCCCCAAAACCAACCCCACGTTAACCATTAGAAAAAGACTTGAACTGATTTCTTGTGAGCTCATAGGATTTAATTGAGTATTTACCCTTAGTTAACTAGAGGCTAATTCTGCCCAAAACCACATCTTCTGGTGGTCACTATATTAATATCAACTGCCCTTATGAGGCAATACTGCACAGAACACTGCCAAGGATTAAAACACTATGTCACCTGGGCAACTACAACTGATCTAAGAATGTTTTCCTCTGCTCCGGAGGATTCTAACCTACCTAATTTTATTTCAATGCACATAAAAATGCCATCCACAATTTTGATACAACATTAAAGCATGCAAACAAACAAATTTGTAACACAGTGCCTGTACTATGTTTTTCATCTGGTCTTAAGGTAAGTAAAATGATAACTTGCAACAAACAGGATTCAGACAATCATTTTGCAGATAGTGTTATAGCCACTCCTATCCACCCATCCAAACGTAAGTCTAGTCAGGACTCTCATAAATTTTTCCTTCGCTGCTCTATTGTCTTTCCTTTGCTACTACACTGTCCTGTTCTATGTCCTCCAGAAGGGCAGTGCTGCTCCACTTCAGGTTATTTAGGACCTCGCTGCAAAGGTAATTTTCTTTTTCCATTATTATCACTCACTCCTCATTCGGTAATTCTTTGTACTGCCCCACTTTCTCTATCCCACCAAGTATAAGCTACTTCTATGAAAACCTGTGCAATGTACCACCAATCCCAGACATCATTTCTATTTTAGTCACAAAAAATTGGCTGCCACCCTCCCATTGCTCACTGACTACATTTCTGCCAAGCACCTTCATGCCTGATTCCATGCTGCCTCTAATGCCTGCAAATGAGTATCCTTCAGGTTTCCCACACAGCCTCATCACTGTTCCTCAATTTCTTCTCAGCCACTGTGCCAAATTAAATAAGTAAATCAGAAGGTTCAACTGTAGGCTGATACACCAGCCCACTGAGTGCACTGAACTCCAGCAGGCCTCTCACTTCCTCCCATAATGTCAGATAAAGACTCAAAAAAACCCCACCAAAAAGGCGTGATAGTAAGCACTGATGCACCCAGAGATATTTTCCCATGTGGATGTCTCAGTGCTCACCAACAGGCAGTTAAAATGATCTGTAAATACAGATCAGGTTTCCAATGGATGCTGAACCTCATCTTTTATTCCTCTGGCAGGAGAGTAAGTACCTGTCTATGCACAAGCACACTGAGCACCACCACTCACTGTGCAGAAATATTCCTGATTTGCTGCGTTACAGATTATTTGACCAGCCTTGCACAGTTTTTACAAATAAGCGGGCAAAGAGAAAAAGCAAGAAGTACAGTTCTCCCATCACAGTTTATCTGAAATCTCTCTCCTCTTCTGCCAAAACTCAAGCATGTACTCTATTGATTTCATAGCCATATTACTACAATATAATTTCTGAGCCTCTGAAAACAAGTTAGGTAACACTCAAAGCATCTGTGGGCTGGTTTGTTGTTTTCGTTTTTTTTTTCTGCTAGACATGAAAAAGCAGGGTTTTTAAAATGTTGAATTTAAAACAATAAAATGTATTATGTCATTCAAACTCTGCAAATCTGCAAGTATTAACAGAAATATATTACAGTCAAGTTTTCTATCTAAAGGGAATAATTACATTAAGTTAATATACATTTACATAATCAGCCATTTTAGACCCATATATTACATACTCTAACTAAAAAGACAGGTATAGTCAGTTCTGAAATCCATCCTGATTTTCTTGAACAGGGACTCAGTATGGACTACTGGCCTTCTCTCAGTCTCCTCTCTGCACCTCAACTAAACATTTAGAAAATTTTAGGTGTGCATAAAAATGTTGTGAGTCCTGGTCTGGCAAGGACATCAATCTGCAGCTGAAACACCTGCACCCACAGAAAACTCATAACTAACTTATGTTATGTAGCACAATCAAAGTTGTTACAAAAATGCAATAATAACCTGAAATGTGGGCAAAGTGACAGTTTGTTGCCTGCTCAATCCAGATTCCTTTTTAATTCCCCAAAAAGTATAAAAGTGTAATATTATAATCTAATAATATCAAATATTTCAACATTACCATTTCCAAGAGACCATAGCATGTACAAAAACCATAATAAAATATGTAAATTCCTAACCCTGTTAAGGTAACATCCTGTTTTCAGCATGTTGAGTGGGCAGAGTATTGAAGATACTAAGAATTAGATCTCAGCTCTGCCCAGGAATAGCTTTCTGTGCCTCCCAACATAAACTGCTTTTTCATGGGCTCAAATCCTGGTAGCTCTCCAAGGAACTGATATACAGAAACTCACTAGAAACAGAGTATGTAGCGAAGTATTCAACCAGCTTTTAACAAATGAAAATACATCATGTTGAATGTGTGCCAAAGCAGTTTATTTGCAAAAAATTAAACCAAAACCTTATGTGGCTTACCTGGTAGAGCTCTTCAAGGTTGTATTTAATAGAAATGCTACTCTGTATTGCTCCCACCGCTTCATGAAGTTTCTGCCAGGTGTCCTGAGTATAATTATCTGGTAATTTGGGTCTTTCTGCGAAGTAAGACACAGGCAGTTTAAAAACGGCCACCCAACGGGAGCCTGCAGCAATGTCTCTCTCCCTGATGCTCGTCAAGTTCTGCCAAGCCACTCTGCTCTTGGCTATGTCACTCTGGCACACTTAGAGGGGTCACTAATTCCACCCGAGCCTTTGCAAGACGCGCTTCACCCCCCCAGCTGCTGTATTTGATGCCCGTGTTGCTTTTAGCGAGGCAACCACCCTCGCCTGGCTTTAATCAGCGTTGACACTAAGGTGGCTTTCTGCCCGCTCCCTACGGCCGCTAGCCCCACGCGTGTCCCCGGGAGCCCTTACATGGGCACGGTGCCGGCAGCGGTATCAGCCCCGCGGCAGCCGCCCCTCCGCCAGATACGGCGGCGGGGCGGGTGACAGCGGCGGGGCCCGGCCGCGGGCAAGGGGCGGGGAGCGGCCGGGCCCGCAGTAAACAAAGATCGGGCCGAGCGCACCTGCCAGGACAGAGGGCCCGGCCTGCCCCGTACCCACCTCTGAAGTTCTTGATCACAAGTTTCTTGGAGGAGGCGGTCGCGCCTCCGCCTCCTCCTCCCGTGGAGCGGGTGGCGGTGGCGGCCAGCGAGGCGGGCTTGGTGAGCCCGTTCGTGTGTCCCACCAAGGCCGATAAGTGCGGTTTCTTCTGCGGCTCGTCCGCCATCTCCGCCCCGGGCGCCGTGTCCGGCCAGGGCAACGCGCTGGGCTGGGCCGGGCCGGGGCCGGCTGGTCTCCGCCTCCGCTCCCCTCCTCCTCCGCCGCCACCACCCAGCCGCCCTCCCCCACTACCCGCGGGCGGCTGCCAAGTGCCGCCGGGGCGGGAGGCAGCGGTAGCCGCCCGCCCGCCGGCTCGGGTCCGGGTTCGAGTCCGTTCCCGAGTCCGGGCGGCCCGCGGCGCTCGGCCAGCGCCAGCCCCGCTCACAAGATGGCTCCCGGACCGGGGCAGCCTCCCGCGGGCGGGAACAGCTCCTCGGTATCCCCCGCTTCCCCTGGCTCTGTTTGCTGGTGCTCGCCGAAGGGCGGCCGGAACGAAAGCCAAGGACCAGCCGCACTTCCCGCCCACAGCCAGCCCGAGAGGCCGCCCGCGTCCCGGTCACCGGCACCCCCCAAACCCAACCGAGCCCAGCCTGCACGAGCATAGAGCGTGTCCTTGTCTCACACATTTCCCTGGCGTTAGTGCCTTCAGGAATCAACCTGTTCGGGAGTTTAATGCTCAATTCAACTTTTTCGATCCAAGTTCACCGAGACCCCTCTCCAGCGCTCCCCGCGCGCAGCACACCTAGAGACTAGGGAGGGGAGGCAAGGCTCCACCGCTCTCCCGGGGAAACAACCGGGGTACCCCGCCACTAGGGTCCTGCCATCTGGAGGCCACCACCCGCCTCCTGAACAAGCCGAGAGTACACGGGGTAGCAGGGGCAACAAGCACAGCTGCAACAGCCACAACCGCCAAGGAGTGAGCGGCAGGCCCCACCGCACGAGGTTTAACGTTGACGTACTCCCTCTGCCCCGCCCACCACTCACTCCCATTGGCTGCTAAAGTAAAACCACGCCCCGGGACAGCTGTGGGCGGGGCAGGGGGCTGTCACGTGACTCTGGGGGCCGTTCCCACCACCCTCAGACGCGCCGGGATCCGGAAACGCGGGGGGAATCGCGGGAGTTCCGGGGCTCGCAGGGTGGCACGGGTGTGCGGCTTCCGCTTCATCTCCTTACCCTTTAATGGCGCACATCACCATAAATCAGTACTTGCAGCAAGTAAGCAAGATTTTTTATTAATTTTTTTTAATTAGTCCATGGGCCTTGTTTGATTATGCGGGTGTATTTTTCTTTGCTGTAAATATGCTGCCTTGGCTAAGAAATAAATCGAGGTGGGATGAGTGATGTGGTGGGGAAATACATTTCTTCAGTGTGCGTGGAGCACACACGGTCTGAGTGCCAAGGATGTACACCTGGAGTGCCTGAAAAGTGTGGAGGTTTCTGAGGTAATTTATTTGTAAGAACCGCCACGGAGGGTGGTGTGTGTGTCCAGGAAGAAGTGCAGCTCAGGGATTCGAGGAATACAGGCATTCGAGGCGCGCAGAAGTGCGGACGCACACTTCTGCCATGGAAGATGGAGAGGCAGGAGCGGAGCCGCAGGGATTCCAGCTGGACTGAGCTATCAGTGACAAGCTTTTTGTGTGTCCAGTCTGGATGGTTCTTGCTGGACCATCGTATTCTCATCACTGTTACCATCTTGCTTCATCTGGTATTAATTAAGGCACAACAAGAAAGTAATTGTTTGGGGATTACTCCCCAAAAATGGAGCATCTGAGATCTGCCAGAATAGCAGTTTGCTCTGAAAAGTCCACATCTTGTTTAGCTGGCACTCCATTGAACATTCAATATGAAAAGCTGTCTAGCCAACACAAAATTATCTCTTCTTTTTCCTGAAATAAAAGCTAGTCACAAATTTCTGAAAGAGTTTAAACAGTTGATTTTCCCTTTTTTGTTGCTATTTTAGTCTGGGGTTTTTTCCCATTTGGTATGAGCTTTCCATACATCAAAAAGATTTTTTTTTCATATTGGGACACAAAAATATGACAAGGCACAAACAATGGGAAGTAGTAGAAGAAGTAGTTTTACTTTCTTAAGAAGTAATACCTAAAACTACTTCTGTAACTGAAGAAATTTCTACTTTGGTGTCACAATAACCTGTCCAAGCAGACTATTTTTAACAAGGAGTTATCTTTAGCAGGAAGCAGAATGAAACCATTCTTCCACAGAATGTAACATTTACAGTCTTAGCAGGTTTCAAAAGCATTCAATATCAATAGAATTTCAGTCTAATATCAGACATTGCCTTTGGAATGATATCTGCATGTTAAATCTGCCTGTCTTCATTTTAAAGCGTTTCTCAAAGATTGTGCCTTTGCATCCGCATTTGATGCCTATAAGTACAACTGGAATTTTAAAAAGCTTAACCAAATCTGGCTCTCAACTGCTGTTTTACAATGCTAAACCCACGTACATACGTATGCTTGCATCCTACAAATAAGGAAAAATCCACAATGGTGTTCTCTCTACCTTCTCCCTGAGACCTTTTTGAACAACAGACGTATTGGAAATACAAAATTATTTCTTCCGCTTTAAGCCTTTAAAAACTCACATTTGATTTAATATTAATATGTATGAACAGTGGTAATTAGGTGGTGGCTTCTGTAGTTGTGTAAATGTGTTGTGTGCCTGTTGCTGGATTTTATTCTGTAATGTGACTGTTTACTTTTCTAGGTACAAGAAGCCATTGAGACCAGAGATGGTACCTTTTGTGCAGAACTAGTATCATTTAAGCATCCACATGTTGCAAACCCAAGGCTACAGGTGAGGATCTGTTTTTTGACCTTTTGTTTTACTTTCAGTTTTCCTGGCTGTCTATGTGGGTTCCTTTCCATTGGAGAGAAACCTCAGAAATCTGTTTCACAGGCTGAGGTAGGATCCCCTTGTAGGTTTGCTTCCCTTTTCTTCTTACAAGGATACTATATATAATTTTTGTTTTCTGGTTGTCTCTTTGTGTTCCACTTTGAATTGTTTTCTGGATAGATACAGTTTTGAATGTCCTTTCTGACCAGATCTGCATTAGTTATTAGCATAGCACAGTGAAAGGCACTATAGAGAAAAAAACAGTGGGTAGTAAAAGGGCCTGGTGTTTGTGTGTTTTGGATGCTTTTGTTTAAGGCTGGCTCTGTTCAGGTTCTGGGGACAGAATGCACACTAGCAATTCACTACTCTGGATATGATTGTTAATGTAATTTAAAGTTCTGGTAGATGCATAGTAGATGATCTCCAGAGGTCCCTTCCAACCCTAGCAAATCTGTGAGAACTGCCATGACAAAATATGCATATGATGTGCTGTTTCTGGGGCACTGGATGTTCCTTTAATGTTTTATTGATTTATTCTACACTTAGCTTCCGTCTCCAGAGGAGAAGTGTCAACAGGTTTTGGAATCACCATATGATGAAATGTTTGCAGCCCACTTAAGGTAAAGATGGGCCCACAATGTAAAGTCAGTTGTAAGGTGTACAGCAGGGATGGGGAAGGATGTCCTTAAGTTTACTTGCCTATTTTAAAGGGCTTACACCTGAAAACTTGCTATTTATTACTCTTATAACTAATGCTAGAATTGCAGGAAATAAAGACTACCTTTCTTGTCCCCACATAAGGTTTGCTCTATGTACCTGGCTGTCATCTGTGCGTGGCCATTGGCACAGATTTGATGTCAATGCTTGCTGTTTCCCTTGCTCTGCCTACTAGCTGCACAAGAATTTAGAGTGAAATAAGTAAGGGAAATAAATACTTTTGAAATGGAATTTTAATCATAGAAGTACTCTTAAGGGAGCTTAGTATCTAAGTAATTCTGCGAGGCTTAATAATTTGCTTAATAATCTTCTGCATCTAGTCTCTCTCAACAGTCTTGCATTTTTTAAATTTAATCTTGCTGATAGTTTCAAGAAGCATTAGCTTATATAAAACAAATACCTATTCATCTCTAGGATCTGTTTTCTATAATTATCAAACTTAGTGCTCTATTAAAATACTTGTGCCAGTTTTTTACGAACGCTTCTAGTCATATTTCTTTGTGCCTTAAATAAACTGTAAAACTTCATGCCTGGTAGGACACAAAAATAAATATTTCATTTGTGTATATTTTCTGATGCACTAATGCACCTTTTCTTTGACAGGTGTACTTATGCTGTTGCAAACCATGACTTTGTAGAAGCATACAAATGCCAAACAGTTATTGTCCAATATCCTTTTCCATAAATCTTGCATATTGTTTTTAGATTAACTTCTGGTAGAATAAGTTCTCTTTGTGGTTTTTAAAAATCTAATAGAATGTGATCTGCTTCCCAATACACTTCAGTTGTTTAGGTTTCTAGGTCAGGAAATCCAGATACATTCTTCTTCCAGCTTTCTATAGGACTAAGAAGGAATTTTTTACTTGGCTGTAAAATAGAATATTAATTTCTCCCAGAATATAGGAGAGTTTCAAATCATTATAATACCTTGCTATTTGTACTTAGCTAGAGGGGAAGATAATGATAAAGAAGCTTCTGTCTTATCTCTGGCCTGTGTTTCTTACTGCTGCTGCCAATCAAAGGAGTGCACGTCTGTGCTGAAGTTCTTCCATACTGCAACTCAGCTCCTCAACTTCTTGATGGTGTTTTGATTTCTAGTCTTTCATGAAGTTGTATATGGCACCACTGAACAGCTGTTTCTCTCACCTGTGCTTCATTTCATGGTATTTTATATTTTCCTAAATACAATACATCTTTCCTGCGAGCATTTCAGGCACATAAAGAAGAAAATTGGTGAGTACATAGTAGAAAGCTACTAAAAAATAGACTCATCTTTTCCTAGTATAATACCATTATAGTCAAACTAAAATTATACCTATAGTTTTATTTATCCCCAGTGATGCTAAAATCAAGAATAATTGTTTTTGTTGCCTGGTGGAGTTGTCATGTCCAAAGTGTGGAAACTAAACATCTGAGCTTAATTACATAGAATGGTCCATATGTAAATACATGAAGGATTTGTTCAAAGAAAAGTGGAATTTTATTAAAGGCACAGTAAAAAATACTTTAGAAATAGTTATTGTAGTATAGGATTTCTGAAATGCTGAGATCTTGAAGAACTGTCCTTTTAAGAAGTACATCCTTCTTCATTTAAAGATTATTATATACTTTTCTAGTTGTATCACCAACTAAAAAAAAAATTGCTTGTATCTCATGTCTTATTTATTGCTTGATTTGCACCTACTAATTATACTATGATTTTCTTTTCCAGGGCCTTACCTATTATGTATTCTGTAGCCCTTGATCTTCGAATTTTTGCTAATAATGTAAGTAGATCTGATTAACAACCTCATTATTTTGATCTGTTTGGTATTTCCACAATAGAAGTATTTTTATAGAGTTTATTACACAGTCTAATTTTGCTCAGTTCTCTTTAACTCATTGTTTAGGATTTTGTTGACACACTAAATTCATCCAGTCTTACTGAAAAATGAGATTGCTCAGTCTGTCCACCTCCTATTTGCAGATGGAACTAGAGGGGTTCTGAGGACCTGGATACAACTCCCAGCAGTTGCTTAGAACTTATGAATGGATAAATATTTTCTTTATTGAGTAGCATGTGGCGTAAGTCACTATTTCCGTATTATCCCTGGGATTTAGTGGCAGTTGGAGGTATCACAGACAACCAAGCTGATCTAACCATTCACCAAATCTGAAGAGGGAACTTTCTGCTCCCCTTTTTCAGACGTGTGCACCATGTCTGATGCTCCTTTGAACCCTTGGTGGGCCCATACAACTGCTGACATGCAGATAATCCCCAAATTTACGTTATTTTTCTCAGACTGGTGAATTGCAATAGCTCGTGTAGGGATCTATTGAGAACTAGGCCAAGGTAAGTGGCAGAGTTGTTATTTTGTTCCTAGTCACTTCACCTGAAGAGTTGAAGCTAGAATTCAAGTTAGGTTAGGGTTTGACAATATCCAGTATTTTCAGTGTTCATCCCCTCATCACTCTCTTGTGCCCACTTACCCACAAACGGCACATGTGGAATGCTTGCACAGGGAGTATTTTTCGTGTGTGTGACTGCTCTGCAACAAGTCTCAGTTCTCAGTTTGAGGGAATTCCGTGTCTCTGAGATGTGTGAGAAAGGGAAGTGTTGAATCAGTCATGCTGGAAGTGTTTGAACTCTGTCTTCTAACCTTAGTGTATTCAGAGGATTTGGTTTCAGAGAAGACTTCTGCAACAGGAAGCTTTTCCATTTCTTTTATTTATGTTTCAGCTAGTGAGAATGCAAACACTATAATAAAACTTTTTTGAAAGCATGTAATAAATATCTGCTTGCTATATTTTTTCTGTTGAAGTTCTGCATTAGTCAGTGTGTGGATCTTTCCGATATGTTGACAACTGATTTTTTTTTTCCTCTTGCTGCTGTAATATATGTTTTTTCTTTCTTCTGGAAGTCTCAGGTCCCAACAGCGTGTGTTACTACTGGAAACTGTTGGATATGTTTTAGAAATAAAATCCAGTCTTTGTGGCTGTGGAGAGGAACTGAATTATAAATTCTAAGACTCAAACTCCATAATTTTTTCCAGGCTCTTGGTCTTTGTACACTTGTGTTGAAGTGTTAATGCTCCAATTCAGACATTAAACCTGAATTTAGGTTTCTGAGACCTGCATTAAGCTGAGTGATATTGAGGGTAATAGTGATCAGTGCTATTTTCCAAGGACTGTCCTTCTCTACATTGGGCTTGGTACATGTCCAGGAGCCTGTCTGAGTGTTTTCTTTTGTTCTGTGAGCTTGACTGCCTTCTAGATTTGGGAGACAGCAGCCATGACAAATCTCTTGCTATAATACTTCATAAAATGCTGTATTAAAGAACTAAACTTTGCAGCCCCGTTAACCATGATGTAGAATTGCATATTGTTTCTTGCTGTGTGATGCTAGGCAGATCAACAGCTTGTGAAGAAAGGGAAAAGCAAAGTTGGTGACATGTTGGAAAAGGCAGCAGAACTGCTGATGGGCTGCTTTCGAGTCTGTGCCAGTGACACGTAAGTGAAAGACCCTCTGTTGAACTTGCAGCAGTAAATTACTAAGAACTTAATGAACTTTGTTTTAGATTTTCCCACTTACTTAGACCATGTATGGGTCTTCAAATGAACGCTTCTGAGGCTTGTGTCTTCTCATTTATAGTCTGTTCTCTCTTGATTATTAACTACAGAGGGAGAGCCCTCACTTCAGGTTTAGCATTCCTAGCAGGTATTGTTGGCAGGGACTGATTATGTCCCTGTTTTTCAGGAAAGATCATTAATGCTTCTGTTAGTTGTGAAGTTTGCTTCCATTAGAATTAATTAGATGGAAAAGAGGTGACTCTGGTTTCCAGTGTTAGCAATTTTAACACTTCTGAAGTGGAAAAAATGCTTTTTTTTGGGTCTTTCACCTCAAGTATTATAAGCCACTGCTGTGCTTGTGTATGTTATCTACAGGCTGGAGTGAGGACCCTGATGCAGATGAATAATATTCTGCATGACATCTTTTCATTATGTTGAGAAAATATATAGCAGAGCTACACCTGTGTTTACCCTAAAAATGCTATGTAGTGAATATCTATGGAATGAATTTACTGTGAGGACAAAGTCATTATTTTCTTACAGTGTTCACTACTAGCAAGCTTTTTCTTTTTCCTTATGACAGTCGAGCAGGCATCGAAGACTCGAAAAAGTGGGGCATGTTGTTTCTTGTGAATCAGCTGTTTAAAATTTATTTTAAGGTAGGGTTCTGGTAAGCTGTGTTCTGTATTTCATATTCTAAGTCAAACCCACCCTGTTTTTATATGATACCATCTATCTACACTCTGATTAAAATGCTAATTTTTTTTTAACAGATCAACAAGCTCCATCTCTGTAAACCCTTAATTAGAGCGATTGACAGCTCAAATCTGAAGGATGAGTATAGTATGGCACAGAGAGTTACTTACAAATACTATGTTGGACGCAAGGCCATGTTTGACAGTGACTTTAAGCAAGGTACGGTGTGCCAGTAAGACACATTTAACAACTTGCTGCTTGGCATGAAATCTTGCTGAAGTTGTGTGTGACTCAAAATTGTGGTGTAAGGAAAAGTCATGCTGAAAGGTCCAAGGCCCACAAGCTGACTCGAAACAGAGATGAGACTACATGACACTTCTAGTGTATGCCCAGCTTTAAACTATTTGTGTCAAAGAAGTTTCCTACAGTCTTACGTGTTATGTGTGTGCATCACAAAATGTGTGAGCATCCAAAAGAGTAGGTTTGTAAAAGTTTCACAGGGGAGCACTCAACTCTTCAAGTATGCCACATAGGAAATCTTCAGCAAACTCTAATGTGGAATTAGTTTCTTGATCCATTGATTTTGGAAGATGTACAAACTGCATGTCCTAGATTTCTAAGAGATTTCACTAGCAGAAATGCTTCTAGAGCTAAGGTGTACAGCTTCATCACTAACTGAAGCCCCTGAACAGCATCTACTCTGGAGCTGGCTCTGTTACTCCAAACAGTGTGTTCTGCCTGGCAGGCTTATCATTTTTTCTCTGAGTTATTTTCTGAGGAAGCTGCTGAGAGATTTTCATGCTGTTATGCTGTGTGGTCTCACTGGCACGTTTCTGTAGCTCAGGAGTTATGTGCATTGCATTCAGCTTTCATCTCTTGAAGAACCTAATCTGAATTTAGGAAATAGAGTGTATTATCAGCACTTCTTGAGATTCTCTGTTTCTGTAATAGTGGCACAATAATATTACTGAAAGGAGCTGCAAATTCCAATATTACTCGTAAATATAATGTCTGACACCAAAATCTTGACAAGTTTTCTTTGACTTCCTGAAGGAGAACTTACCTTTCTGGTAATACTTTGTATTTTGTGTGAATCTCGTATTTTTCTTTATGTATTTTGAGTGATGTGGTTCTTTTTTATACGATTTCAAATGTTATGTTCAAGTTAGAGATGGACATTGAGCACAGAATTTGTGTTACAGCTTTAATACATTTTTGTGGTTGATTCATGTTACTCGTGTTTGCAGCTGAAGAGTATCTGTCATTTGCCTTTGAGCACTGTCACCGATCCAGCCAGAAGAACAAAAGAATGATTTTGATCTACCTGCTGCCAGTAAAAATGTTGTTGGTGAGTAGATATTACTTTCCTAAATAAGGGGAAGGGCATACACATGCAGATCATAAAACTGATGCTCAGTGTTTTCTTGGTTTTCCCTCAATGGAATTCAGAGGCTATTTTACCCCTGTAAGAGCCAGCGCATGCACACCTTGTTATGTGAGGGCAAAAGGTGTTGAGTTGTCATTTATAACAACACAGGAAAGTAGATGGGAGGGAGATAACACAGCCAAACAAAAACATCCCACCCCCAAACAAAACCAACCCAGCCTTTCCCCCTACCTTTTTCCCACCCCTCCTAAGGGTGCAAGCTGATCTTACTACTATAATAATGGTATAGCTGAATTCTTTGGAGAAGCACTCAACAGTGTAACTTCTGTCTTGTAGCAGAATGCCTCTCTGCTGATCAACTGCACACAAAATCCAGGTGTCCTAGGGTGACTTTATGGTGCTTGTATCCCCAAATTGTCTGCCCTGTTTGTGTAGATATTATGTTCTGTACCTTTAAAGCTAGAACAAAGAGGGAAGGAGCGCGCAGTTTGTTTGGAGAAACTGCTCTGACTCCTCCACATTTTTTTTTTCCCTGCTCGGACGGTGCTGTCTTTGGACAGACGGACGGAGTTTTTTTCCTTTTCCTTTTTCCTTTTTAATTGGTTTTTGGCTAATTAAAGCAGNTTTGCCCTAAACCAGGACACCAGGGGAGGTGTGGATTCACTAGAACAAATTTTTTTTGCTTCTTTAACCTGGTGGAAGAAAGAAGGATGTACAAACAGATGGCTGAGGACTGTTGAAAGGGGTTTGCCACAGCTACAGCCTGTCTGGCTTTTTCATTTGTACCTCGTACATTTATCCATTTGAGACATGTCAGAAGGGTCATGAGGCAGAGCATTTTGGTTCTGAAAAATCAGTGAAAACTTGTTACTATTTGATCATTTAATATTTCTATTAAAAGAAATAAGCACATCTGTTTCTCGTTACTGTCCTTTCCCGTGTGCTGCGGTAACATTTGTATCCCTGAATTAGTGGATTATGCTGAGTATTAATTCATTGTAACTGAGGGGACAGGAACTAGATTTTAGAGTTTCCTGTTCTGGCCCTGTTACCAAAGTTACGCATGAGGAATGTTATCACCTGCCTTTATTGAGTTGCCGTTTTCCACCTTCCCCCTGACCTGTTTGTGACCTCCCTGCCTTTTTCGTTCAGTGCTCCCTTTCCAGTCCCTTGCTGTGTCAAGTGAGTAAAGGGGAAGTATAGTGGATATGGTAATTGGCTTCTGTTTTCCTTGTTTTATTTGTTGACTTCCTTAGTGCTTGTTTTCAGATTAATCAGTGATAGGGTTGATAAAGGAAAACTTAATAACAGTCTTCCTAAAAGCCTTGTCCCAGTCCTGACTGGGTGCCTTAAACTGGTGTGCCTGTTAGTCCCTAGAATTACTGTGGCTTTTCTAAAGCCGTTTTAGTGTACAGGAGGTGTTAAAGAAACTAGATAAAGGTCATTGTATTTACAGTTGCTTTTTTTAAATCAGAACCCAAACATTAACACTAACTTCAAACTACTAAAATAGCTTGTGTGTTGGTTTTTTGTTCCTAACAGCTCTCAGTAAACCTGCAGCTCAGTTCTGCCTTCTGCTAATCCTTCATCCAGGAAAGGAGTTACCAACAGCATAGCATGATGTAACTAAATTTAAAGTCTGACCAAGTCAATGTGCACTCTGATCTTTGCTGTGCGGGAGATAAAAGACAAAGCTGCTTTTTGATTCTGTAGATGGTCCAGTCTTACGTGATCTAGCAATAAGAATTAATTTTGTTTCTTTAAATTTAACCTTTCTCGCCCTTTTTTGGGGAGGGGGCAGGGAGGCATGGTGGTGGTGTTTGTTTTTTGAGAGAAAATTTTTATTTCTGCATGAAGGCATAAAGAAGAAAAAAATCTGTTACAGACTGAGATAGCACTTGACAAGGCTGAAGCACTGCTCGTATTCCCTTGGAAATGCTTGGGGTTCCTGTAGTTCTTCTGTTTGTGGATCAGATGATACAACCATGACATAAAATTTGAATCTGCCAATGCCTGATGTCACAGGATCTTGATTCTACAAGTTTGATAGTTGTTCCCTAACATTAATTGTCCCTAAATCATGATAAATCAGTAGTTATTGTGAGTTGTGCTATGAGGTGTTTGAGACAGACAAGGGGGTTGTCTTACAAATACTTTTATTCATTTCTTATGTAGCAAAAAAGTGGTTAAACATTCCTCTTTTTCTCTTAACAAATTTTTTTATAGCTTACTAGATTCTATTTAAAATGCATTTGACTTTACTCTGGAAAACTTGGACACCATTTGTTTTTCAGGGCCATATGCCAACAGTTCAGCTCTTAAAAAAGTATGACCTTATGCAGTTTGCTGAAGTAACAAAGTCTGTGAGGTATGATGCCTGTTTTCCTGCTTTGTGTTCAAAAAGTATTAAGTAAAAAGTGTTTGTTTGGGGTGATTGAGGAAGGCAGGGGAGGCATATTCCTACCAAGTCATAGTTTATTTTCTCGTTGGGGTGAGACCTTCTCACTTTGTCATTTCTTTATCCTTGCAGTGAAGGAAATCTTCTCCTACTGAATGATGCTCTGACAAAGCATGAGACCTTCTTTATTCGATGTGGAATCTTTCTTATCCTTGAGAAGCTGAAAATCATCACATACAGGAATCTCTTCAAGAAAGTGTAAGCCTAACAAAACCTGTGTTTTTGCAAAAGCAGATTTAATATGGTTTCACCTGGACTGGGGTAGAATTGTGTATGCTCCTTAGTTCTGTCTGAGAGAGCTGACTTCCCGTTAAGGTGAATTTATTGCAGAAGGCCATTTTTCTAAGAAACAGCATTTTTAAGTGATTATTTCTCAATAACACATCTTTCCTGTTGTTTCTTTCAGGTATTTACTACTCAAAACTCATCAGCTATCTCTAGATGCTTTTCTGATTGCTCTGAAGTTCATGCAAGTAGATGATGTTGATATTGATGAAGTCCAATGTATTTTAGCTAACCTTATATATTTGGTAAGCACTGACCACTTGTTGTCTGGTGCTTCCAGACTTCTGTCAGTGAAAAATATTAGATAGAGAACAACAGTTTCTGACAAAAAACATATCAGTAATCCCAAGTTTTCTTGTGGTTTTTTTGAGGGACTTGTGCTCAAAGTGAAATGTTTTCATTTGCTCTGAGGACTTCCTCTAGTTCGTGCATTTTTTTGCAGGAATCAGTTAAAATTGAAGTTGATTTTCACATTACAAATTCAATAATGACATTTCTATATGTGCAGAAACATTGATTTAAAAATACAAACCTTTCAAGTGGCACCAAAAAGATTTGTTCTGCATTTGAAGTAGGAGACTCTTGGTCTTCTCACATTAGAAAAAAATAGAGCCAGATTTCTTTGGTTCTGTTCCACTTTTTGTCTTTTACTCTAAGTGGAGCTTAACTGTTTATGAATGGATAAAAGCTTGAAATCTAAATATTTGTATTAAATCAGAAGTTTTGAAGCATCATTGTAGAGTCAGCAAGAAAACTAATCACTCTTCCGTTTCCAAAACATTATTTGGTGTGGTCTAGGTCACTGGGAGATTTCTTTCAGTGTTATAACGCTATGTCTGAAAAGGAACATTTCTTCTCATTTAGTTTATTAGGTATGGAATACTAATTGATTAAAATCCTCATTTTAACGTGAACAAGAATGAATTTAGAAACACTTGGGTAGAGCTCTGTCTTTTCAAGGCAGTGTAAGCAGACCCCCTGCAGGGGGCCCTGGCAAGAGGCCCTCAGTCTGACAGCACCCTTAGTACACAAACAGAGTGGTGGCTCCAACTTTCTGCCTACTCTCCAAGGTGACCCACTTACAGAAACTGGACCCTCATGGATATTTAAGTACAGTGGTGCAGTGGTGAGTGAGCGTACACAGCTTTGCTATGGTTAGCTTGGAGGTGTTTGCTTGGGTTGTAGGGATTGTGTTACCAGTTCTAACACTGCCTTTTTCTCCTTCTGCCAGGGTCACATTAAAGGCTACATATCCCACCAGCATCAGAAGCTGGTGGTCAGCAAGCAGAACCCATTTCCTCCGCTGTCAACAGTGTGTTGTTGAGTATTGCATCTCAGCCATGCAAGCACTCTTCAGATACTCAGCTTGCCCAGTGGAACTGCTCCCAATGACCCCAGGAACACTGTAAATGGCCTGGTTCATGTCCAGGACTGAAATACCAGGAACTGTTTGTGGCTCCTTTCCCAGAATGGCCAAGGCTGCCAGTGTTGCAAAGTGCATTGAAATGAAATGCTGACTTTTAAATGGTAGTTTCCACAGGCTTTCTAGATCATTCAAAGTATTTCATGAAGAAATAAAGCAAAGCATTCCAAATTCCTTCTGAACTACTTAAAAGCTTTTATAAAGTACTTCATGTTACTATTTCTGTGTTTATCCTTTGGAGAGAAGTATCAGCCTTTGTTACTTGTGTAAATCCATTCTTCAGAGAGGAAGTAATGTTTTCTTACATGGTTTCCAATTTTTTTTAAGTCTCAACAATTTTGCTGGTATTAAATACTGTCTTCAAACTGTCTCTAAAAAGTAGAGGAGTGTTTGACACCAAAAGCTTTACTGTGCCAGTACTGCTTACGGGTTTGAGTAAATGTGATATGTGCCCACAGATGGCTTTGGGATTTTTTTTAAATTCTGGTCATATTTTGTTTAATCTTTGTTATGATGAATGAAAAGTCATGTAAATTATCCATACTCTGTTTTATTTTGCTTGTGGGAAAAACACTACCACAGTATTTCAAGTGTTACTACCCTGGAGGTTGGTTTGTTTCTTTGGAGGCGGTACAATATAACTTTGTCCAGAATAATGAGATCATAGTTTTGGGGTTTTAAAATTATTCTTAAAATAAACAAAACATTTAATTTTTTTCTGTCTTTGACAGTTGGGTTTTATTTTACCCTCTAACTGACATGGGCATCATTCATAAGGGAAAACATAGATTCCATGTATGAGGGGAAGCATTTTTAAGTGTGATGAAATGGTCAAGTCCTACTTCAACATAGACATTTAAAAGCTTGACATTACCTATGTCTTTGTAAGTTTTACTTGTATGGATCCTGAAATAAGAATATCAATTTGCTGAATCAAACCTCAGGGTACTAGCAACATTTAAAATCACAGAAAAATATTCAACATGTTTTGAGATTTAGGATGAAGAGTTTTAGGAAATTTAAAGTTAAATCAGTTTTTAGTTCAATAACTGTATCACGACTTTCACAGTACTGTGTGTCAGCAGAAAGAAAGACAAACGGGTTTTTCTGTATAAACTGGAGTTAAATATATGTCATTGTTGCAACTTCCATTGCTGCAAATAGTAGTAGAGTCAAATGGGGGTACTGGCTGCATTCATATGTTTCCTTGCAATGATTGGTAGGGGCTTAGTGCTTGAGAGTTGGTTGTGTTTGTGTCTTACTTTATTTTTTGTTTAACCCATACCATATACCTTGCAGTGTTGGTGAAAAGCAGTGTTTTCCAGTCTGTGTCTTCCAGCGGCCAGGATCCCAGGATACCAGTCAGAAACCATGTGCCCTTGTACTCAGTCACCAAAAAGCTTCCTCCAGCCAGGTGTTTGTCTACAGCCTCCTGGAGGTGCCCACAGAACTGCCTGTTCGTGAGGCTGATGTTGAGTATTTGTTTGCAGTCCTCTGCAGGAAGGTATGAAACCTGCAGCTCTTTGCCTCGAAGTTCATCACCTTCCATTCTCCAGCCACTGACTGTACCAGCCAGTTTTGGAATTAAAACATGTTCTGCAAAGTCTCTCTCAGGGGTGCACACAGGAAGGTGGTAGTTGTCACACTCAGCATGCTCTTGAAGTTGTAGTAATGCAATGTTGTTCTCACCAGTGTCTTCATCATACCGGATGTGTATGTGCTTCTCACTAACTTGCATTATCTTCCCAGTTCCACTTGTTCCATTAGGCCCTGTGGAGCAATGACATTTCACTGCTCTTAGGAGCAGTTCATTAGAGACCTGAAAGCAGCACGCAAGCTGCCTGGTTGTGCTGAGAAACACATGCAGCAGAGGAGCTAAAGGTGCTCATCCTTGAAACTTCTGCAGTAAAGGGAAACGAGGAAAAATACACTGGCAGCTTTTTAATGCTGGTAGGAGCACGCATCATTTCAGCAGTAAGGATAAATACCCAGCACTGATGTGAATTTTGGCATGAAACTAAAGCCACCACTCAATCCACCGTGTTTAGGTGATCTCTCAGCACTCTGTGGTGCTGAGTTCTGAACTGTGTTCAAGAGGCACTTGTCTCTGCTTGCCTTGTAAAGGGGAATGTGGGATAGCTGTAGTTCTAGCTCAGGTACTTGATTGAGGTGCTTAAATGAAATGACAGCATATTTGTTTCCTTTAACAGTATTTTTATGCAGTGAGAAGTTTAGTAAGCTTTTTTAAAATTTAGCTAGTCAATGCTGAAATGTGCTGCAGCAAGAAAAAACGTGTTGGATCACCTACCAGCACCAACCCTGATTTGGAAATGGCTGTGCAGAAGGGCACACTCTGCTGTGGTCAACACGAAGTTACTTTTTAGCAACACTCCTCCACAGAAGCCTTTCCCTTCTGAGGTAAGCAGCAGTACCTAAGAAAATGCAAAAAGACAATAGATAGCACTATCCATGTGAGAGTGGGTGATGGGTTTCATGAATTGCTAGGAATACCTGCCAAGGAAATCGCTCATCACTTTTCTTCCTGGTTTCACTTACAAGGTTATCACTGTTGTCTTGAAGTCTGCCGCATGCACATGCATCTAACAAATGAATTTAAAAAAAAATCAAAACTTCATGCTTATTATTTCAAGATAGCTAATACCTGCAAATGCTTTACTGTTCCACCTAGACTTTGGGGTTCTGCTTTTGCACAAAGGAAAAGGAGAATGACAATTTCTCAGCAGGTGAAAATTGGAGTAATTTGGCAATTGTAGTCATAATAGTTTAGCAATGGGCTGAACATTTTGGGTCACCGTGTTAGTGACCAGGTTCCACTGTGCCTGTCACTAATGAAATGAGGCTTCCTCTCCAGCCAACCATTAGCACAGCTTGCTTTTTTGACCTTGTATCCTATATTCAAATTGTGTCAAATATCTGATCACTGTGGCCCAGTCTGGACAAGGTAAATCCTGGATTTTCCTTGTTACAGCTGTCACTCTGGGGACATGCATACCTTTCTCATCTGGTTCAAACAGCACACGTGCTTTTCGATTGGATCACCCAGTTATCAGCATTTGTCACACTTCCACTTGGTTTGGGTTTGGGTCACACACACTGGATTCTGTTCAGGTGAAGCTAAACCACAGGACACCTTCCAGATGCTGTGCTCTCACAGCTGACTGGTGCTTAGTCCACAGGACTGAACTAAGCCAGTTTGATGTAAAGCCCACCTGAAGGATGCATTTGAGTGTGGACATGAGTCTTTCACCACCAAAAGCGTGGCTCTACAGCTGAGCTCAGATTTGGCTGCCCCACTTGTGCTAATACAGACACAAGGCTAAGTATACTTCTGTGAGTTTAGTAGACCTGCTTTGTAAGGGGATGAAATTGAATGAGATACCTAAAATGAGACTGAAGAAATTAAAAGGGCTACTGTTGCAAGCTAATTAATATGGTAGCAAATGTTTCCCTTCATTTATCAGACCATTGATCACCTGATGGGAATCAACTGAATCTCATTCGCAAGCAAACAGGTGTTCAGCAGAATTACTCTTTACCAAACACAGGAGTGGAAAACCTGGTCCAGTGAGTGATATGTAGAGTGTGCAAGTCCTCTCTGCTGATTCATATTTAAATGTTCTGATCAAATAGCCCTTCTTTTACCATTACTTTGGCATCTTGGGTGGTGGTCCCTAGGTTCCTTTTTCTACTCAGTAATACTGCTTTAAGCTCAAAGCAGGCTGGTCACATCTGGTTAGATGGTGGCCTGCCCAGCCCAGCCCTGAGCAGGTGCCCCTGTACCTCCATGCTCACACCTACCTAATGCGATGCACTGTTTTTTATCCTTCCCAAGCTCATAGCCATCAGCACAGGAACAGCGGTAGGAATTACTTCCTGGATAGCAGAAGTGGTCACATCCTACCTTTGCTTGGTGGTGACATTCATTTTTAGCTAAACAGAACAAGCAGAGGAAAAACATGGAGTATTCTTTCATTGCTTGAGTCCTCTATGTTTTATTTTTATACACTTTGCGTGGAGGTGGGTAGGGACTCCGGCGTGGTAGAATTTACCACTGGGATTTTTTTCACTTGTTAAGCAGAAGTTGAAGAGAGCTGAGTCTGTGCAGCATTCACAGACTCATTGCAAACTGTGCTCCCCCCTGCAACAGACATTGCACCTGTAAGTTCTGGGAAGCATTAGCCATGGGTCAAACTGGGCCTTCCACATGGAAGGATGCCGTGGGTTTTTATACAAAACACCAAGTATCTGCAATGATGGGAACTGTTGCACACGTAATGAAGACAAGTATTGCTTGAGGAAGAAGGCAGCTAAGGTTTCTGGTTTTGAGAAGGAACAAACCCATAGCTCTCATTTTGCACACTTGTTTAAATTATCAGCCACCAAAGAGAAGAAAAAAAGAGGTAGTTTGAACTTTGAAATATGCTTAACTTTCCATAGCTGACCAAACACTTAAATCTTTAGCACAAAGCAACAGCTATTTGATCTAACTCATAGGTAGCAAAAAAATCTTGTGTAACATGGCTGCCTAAGGCTCATATTGAGATGATCTAGTTCCCAGCTCTGGTCCAAGCTGTGTCACCTTCTGTGCTCCCCCAGAAGCTGGTCACAGTCACGCCCCTTAAACAGAAAATGACCCTGCCCTGCTGCAGCCAGGGCGTCTCCCACCCCAGGGGACCTCTGAACCAGCAGAAATACTGATGTAAGGGCTGGAAAGTAGAACCTGGCAGATATAAAAATGTAATATCTGGCCCAAGGTTTTCCTGTGCCAGAAAGCATCTGTTTTACTTCATGCTTTTTACTTCTACTGGAAATGGTTTGTTTTCTGGAGCCCTTCTGTCCTGAGGGACTGTCTTGTGGGTGTGTGTGGCCTCAGAGTCCCCACGGTGCCTGGGAACCCAGCCTGGCACTGTAGCCTTGGTCCTTCAGGCCACACACCTGGGACCACAGCAGGACAAGCAGCCAGGCAGAGCAGGTGGCAGTGGCAGGGCTGGCTTTGGGGGGTACCCATGAGGTGGTTTGGGTTCTGCCCTTCTGCTGCATCCCCAGAGAAGGGAGGCTTGGGGCACAGGGACAGACTGCAGAACCTCAGGATGCCATGATGTTTTGTAGACAGGCAGTACACGTCACCCCTGCTCTGCCCAGAGCTGTGTGTTTTAACCAAAACCATGGGAAGCGGCATCCCAGGGGAGCTGCGTGTGGTTTCACAGGGACACCCTGTGACAGGAGGAGATGGGGCTTCTCAGAAGAGGGGCAATGCCTTACCAAAAGCACAGTTCTCTCCCTCATAGCCCTCAGCACAGACGCAAGTGTAGCCACGGATGCTGTCCTCACACACACCGTTGTGCTGGCAGGGGCTTGAGGAGCACCTCCTGCCACCTGAAGAAATGGAGAGGGAGGAGTCACCACCACCAGTGATCCCAAATTACACAGTCCCCGTCTTGGCACATGAGCCGTTCAGAGAAGTGTTGTGAGAACAGTTTGGAAGGAAATGGGCTAAGTGTCACTGAACTGCTCCTCAGGGGTCATTTTAGCTCAAGTCTGCTTCCAGAGGCACTCTTACAGCCCCTGTCAGAGGGGCTAGGAGCTGCCCAGAGGCAGAGCCTGCTTCTGGAGGATGGATGTTCTGATTCAGGAAAAAAGACTGAGCTACAGTTCATGCTTTGTTACAAATGTAGTATGAGACTGATGTTTTAGGTCTCCCATGTTAGATTGATATGCACTAGATAGAAAAGCTGGCATCAAAATTATAGAGCAAGTGTACAGCAAGCAACATCAAAATAGGAAGAAATATTACTTTTATATATCTGCACAGTTATCGTGCAGCAGCTCTAGCAACCCGAATCTTTCTGATGAACTGAACATTGAAATGAGAGGGTGTCCTCACTATGAGTGAAGCACCAGGCAGAGCTGCCCGTTTCCCTTCAGCTGCCCACAGGAATGACTCCTAAGCAGTTTGAAAACATGCTCCAAGTAACAGCTACTTATAGACATAGGATATCAGTAAGCAAGCCAGAAGAGCTTAACCTGGGACAACCATGTTGTCCAACCTTTCTAAAAATTAACACCTCATCAGAGAGGTTAACTCAGTCAGCAAGCTGCCCTAGCTGATTTTGGGGATGGAAAAATGAAAACTCTGCCAGCTGCTGGGAAAAAAAAACTACCAATCACCATCTGCTTAGGCTATGGGCACACATATCTTTGAGTGTTAGATGTACTAAAATACTGGCTGAAAGAGTTACCACCTTCAACCCATCTGCAGTCAGATGCCACCAGCATATCAAAGTACAATGTAGGCCTCCAGGGAGGGTTTTTGGGTGAATTAGGGGAATCTCACCTACACAGCTGAGCAGGCAGAATTGAGGAGCTGGAGCTAGGGAGGGGTTACCCCTGCAGCCTGAAGCAGTTAGATGGATTCAAGCCTCTGAAATGCATGCTGGGAAGAAAATAGATCCAGCACCTAGCTTTATTAAAGAAGGAAAGAGAAGATTCAAGGAAATATAGAGAAATTGGCCTGATTTCTGTTACTGACAAGCTACGATTAAACTGTAAGCACCCAGCAATCTAAAAAGGTGGTAAGTAAAAACCAACATACATTTTTCAAGATCAAATAATTCAAACCATTTAAATCTAATCAGATTATAGGATAAGGGACATGGGGGAATCAGTGAACATCGTAGAATAGAAATGTCTCCAATGACATTGTTGTTTAATGAGCAAACTGCTATAAGGTATGCACAAAACTTTTGGAAAGTGGTGTTTAAGGAGAGATTGTCAATGGCTAAGTTTATACTGTTGATAAAAGAGGGTAGGGGACAACTGTGACCTCAGGCAAAGTGCCCTGACAGCAGACATCCAGCAAGATGCCACTGAAAACATCAGTTTTGACTTGAAGGGACAAAGGTGGAGCAGTACAAAACAGCTGGTGGATGACCCAGCAGTTAGGGGGGTGCTCAGCCTTTCTACCCAGCCCTCTTTTATTCATAATGCAGATTTATCCATTCCACCTGGACTTTCAGGGGAAAGCAACATGGATGCTAGAGGTCTAGAAAATGAGATTGTTGGAAGACAGGGTGAAAACCTGTTTGTCTATTGAGGAGGAAAGAAATCACTTTTCAAAGGCAACACTCTTCAAAATATTAGAGAAAACATCAGAGAAGGAAGCACACACTGCTGTTCTTTAGGAAGAAGACAGAGCATATGGCTTTAATTACAGCAAGAAAGCCACCCCTGAGGCTGAAATCAGTAATGTGTCCTGATTGTGGCTAAGCTTGTTTGCAGGGATCATTCTGAACTAGTTGCCCTTCTCTCTTCCTAGACTAGAGAGAAAGCCTGCATGACATGCTTAGTACAAATAGCCAATGACTCAAATTTGAAATTAATCCCACCCTCACAGAAGTAATAAAATGCCAGATATTTAGCATCATTCTTCATAACATTTATAGCACTGATGGGATTCTTCTATGCAATAGTTCCCAGGCCTCAGTGATTTAGTAGCTTCCTAGGACTCAGTGATTTAGTGGCTTGTGCAGAAAATTGTCACTGACTGCTGGTTTTGCCACCTCCTTATCCACTCTTTAAACTTAAGATTAGCAATTAATAATAGCTAAGTTAAAAACAAGAGAAAAACTTGGAATGATACAGAAAAAGAGAGGGAATAGGGTGGAGTCACCTCAAGCTGGTGCCACAGGCTCCTTGTTCAGGTGGCATTCTATTACATCAGGCCCTTAGCTTCTGCAGATTTGTTTTTTGCCTTGGCACCTGACAGGGGACGATGCAATCCCAGTATGCAGGGTTTGTAGACAGCCCAATAGATTTTAATATCTATTTATCTGGCTCAGGTTTAATTCTAAATTCTGTATTTGGGAGATTTTGCTGATAGAACTGTGCTGCTGTGTTGTATTAGCAAAACATACTTTCTTATATCCCAGGCTGTTTCAGAACAGACTTAGATTCAGGAAAAGAAGTAGCCTGTTTACTATGATAACCTTTACTCACCTTCTACTTTTATTGGTTTTGCAGCTTTAAATGCTTTTTTCTGTATATTAATTTTTAAAAATCATTTGACATCAAGAATTTTCCTTCTGCTTTATTACAGACATAACAAATAGAGACTTATTGTTTCTCATAGAACAAACTCTTAGAAAACCAGTATTAGACTGAATCATAATGTTCACAATGTGACAGTACCATGAAGGAGAGAAATCAAGAAGCCAGCTTACCATAGTAAATATCCCAAAACATTTTCTGGGTGAGAAGAAAAATAAAAAAAAAAAAAGGAAATTAGATTTTAATTCTCGAGTAATGTAATATGTCATAAATCTTTTGCTAAACCAAAAAATACGTTATGAGAGAATATATACACTGGTTTAATGTTTACAAAGTAGCACAACTGTAATTTCTGCCCTGCTAGCAAAATATGCATGAGAAGGGAGAGGCTTTGCCTACTGCTTACTTTATTGTTTCTTAAGAAGCTGTAAAGGAAAGAAACACTTCACAGGCCAGAGAGGAATAGCTGCATCCTTTAGCAATGTGGCTTCCTGAAAAAACTGTCTGGCTATTGTCTCTCTGGCGTGCAGCAGCCTGGGAAGTGACCCCATCCTGTCCCATCCCACTTGGCCCCGGCAGGTGCTGCTGGAGGCAGAGCGGTCAGCACGGAGCAGAGCTGAAGGCCACCACCACTGGTCACCACCACCACTGGTCACCACCACCACTGGCCACCACCACCACTGGTCACCACCACCATGTGCCCTGCATTGCCCTGGGTACTGCAGTGGCCCTGAAGCTGCTGTCCCCGAAGCAACACCTCTGCCCACTCCTCCCTTCCCCAAAGCACCACGGCTGCCCATGGGCAGCCCTACAGCTGTACCCTCTGCTTCCCTGCCAACAAAACTCCACCCAGATTCCCATTAAAGGGCCCAGCATCCATCTGTATATGCCTGGAGAGCCTCTGGTGCAATCGAATTTGCAGCTACTCACCAAGTGAACCTCTTTCTGTAGGTCCCACTACTTGCTGGTGCATTGATTCCCTCTGTCCCAATCATAAAATCACAGAACGGTTTGGGTCGGAAGGGACCTTAAAAATCATCTGGTTTCAATCTCCTGCTGTGGGCAGGGACACCTCCCACTGGACCAGGTTGCTCAAAGACCGATCAAACCTGGCCTTGAACACTTCCAGGGATGGGGTATCCACAGCTTCTCTGGACAACCTCTGTGCCTCACACAACTCTAACTCCTCTCATTTATTCCCCATGCTGCGTGCATTTGCATAGAGACATTTGAATTGGGCCATGATGAAGCCAATTTACTTGCTGGAGTGGCTGGAATTCCTTTGTGCTGCCCTCCAGGTGCTCTTCTGCTGACCAACACCCCTTTGGCCCTCCTGGGCCCTAAGGGATGCTGAAGCTGTGTTTCTCTCTGTGGTCAGGATGGGACAACCGCCACATGTTTTACTAATGTAAGGAGCATGACACATCATTTTCAGGAGAGGACTTGAAAAATATCAGAGCTGACCCCCTCATCTCCATTTTGACCATGGAAGACACCTGCTTGCTACCTGCTGAGATGGCAAATGCAAAGATTTCACATGGAGAGAAACCCAAACAGTCTTGTGTTTCGTCAGTAAAGGATCGTGGCAGCAGTTTTTATTGTGCATGCAGGAAAACAAAATACTTACGAGCATTTCATCATTTTCAAATACTTCTCTTGCTTCTTCATGTGTACATCTCTCTTCTAGGCATTCTCTTTCCAAGCTGCCTTGAAGGACCTCCTCCAGAAGTAGGGAACTGGCACGTCTCTGTCTCTTGATAACACTGTTTGCATCATCAGCTGATATAAATACTGGAACATCGTAGGACAGAACACTAATGTAAGTACTTAGATTAATTTCCTTGTATAATTTTACCTTCTTTTTTAAGATAAATAGTTTTGGTTGATTTGGAGTTTCAGCCACATAAAACTTACATACTTAAAGAGCTCTACTGTCTTAGCCCAAATTCAGCTGAGGAGTTTTGACCTTTTAACTTCTGGGAAATACCTGACTTGCTCCCAAGCAGGGGGAATTTGAAGCCCTTCCTGGCACATTATTTTACTGCACAAGACACACAGAGCAAAGTGTGGTGGCACAGCAAGGAAAAGGGGGAAAACATTGTTATAAAAAGCAGAAGCTATTTTGTGAGACTGCATAGGGGTTTCAGATGCATTGGTAGAAGTGAGTATTAGTTGTATTAAGTTATGATAGTGGATCCAAACTGATGCTCTTCAGCCCTAGTTCATGGCAATTTTTTTTTGCTAAGAGGCAAAGCCATGACATGGCTGAGTTCTCAACCAAGTCTCTCTTAAGGAGAGTAAATAAAAACTACCCCTCAGCAATGCTCATAGTTAAGAGGACTATATCCCACACCACAGTTTATGTGGAAGACACTGTAATCTTTCAGATTTGAGTAAGGAGCAGGAGGGAACAGAGACACCAGAGTTAACAGATCCCAAAGCTCCTCTTTGCAAATTTTTTTTGCAAAAAAAAAAAGTTTTTTCCTCCATCAAAAACTACCTGCCAGCTGGGCAGCTGGTGCCACCCTGGAGCATTGTCTTCCACATGAGCAGTGTGAGACTGTGTGTCAGCACGTGTTTGTCAGTTCTGTGACTGGAAAGTAAATGTGTTGGGCCAGGGAATATTCAGGGTTTTTTTCTCTTTCATACAGTGTTTGGGGACCCAACACTGCTGGTTGAAGTAATCAGTAATCATAGAACTGGAAAAAGCAAGAGCAGTAGCAAAATTATTCTGAAACTGTGTACAGATATTTAGTTATCTTTTTGAAGGATATCCCATAAGCAACTGATTTACACATGATACTAAAAAAAGAAAAGCTTCATGACTCTGTTCTGCATTTGAATGTTATCTGACCCCCAGCACATATTTCTGCTGTGCAGTGGTTCTGCCACATCCAGCACAGCTGGCAGTGAACTTCTGCTGCAGGGTGTTTTGACTTTCATAAGAGATCACCATCTTTTTCTTCCTTGCCTGGCTCCTCCTAATTTCTGACAAACTGTGGAGACAGTTAATTAATTAATACAGAAACATAAGGTTCTTCAAGCTATAACAAGCATACATATTGGCCTCTTCCATAGGACTCTCTTATTTTTATTTCAGCAGCAACTAGAAATATAAAACAAAATTCTCTTTAACGTATAGGACACTCTAAAAATTGTAAGGAAAGACAAAATATTACCCTGGCATAAATGATGGTACTTCAAAACTACATTGCCCCATTAGCCTACAGCAGTTTTCACTTAGCTGCATGAAATAAACAGCAGAAATTTTAAGAAAATAAGGAACAGACTGATTTCGTTGATTTCACTCTGTGCTACAAAGTAAGCATTATATCAGGTACAAAATTACTGGTGTTTTTAGAAAAGCAGCAGCACATATCAGAATTAAAGGTGCAACAAAACAAAAGGCATACCTGCCTGCTCTGTCTGAAGGAAAAGGCCAGAGAGAAGGAAGAATACTATCCAAGAGCACCTTGCCATTTTTACCCTCTGAGCCTAAGGGTGCCTGCCTGCATTCCTGCAGCTCTTGTGGGAAGTGGCTACAGGAGAGGTGTTGAAGTTTAAAGTCCAGCTGCTCATCAGAAAACAAAACCTCTAAGGGCAAATCCTGACTGCAATGTCAACACATGGGGAAAAAAAAAACGAAAAACAAACCCAAACCAAATGAAAAAAGTCAACGCCCAGCTCAGTAGTGAACAGTGCCGCTTCTCTCTGCGCTCTGGTTGACTCTGGGCCCTTTGCCAGTGCCACTGAGAGTTGCTCTGAGATTTGGATGTTCCTCCCATGCCCCACATTCACTTACCATAACACAGCATGGGTGGAGATGAACGGCAAGAACATTTTTGTACCATATCAAAGCACAGGCTGCACAATGACCTCAGGCAGCAATTGTATGACGTGGCTGGCCCTTTTGTACGTTGTCGCCACAAAACATTTAGCAAGGTTTAGCTGCAACGGGCAAATCCCACCAGCTTTTGGAGCAACCAAGCCCACAAACATGATTTTTCGTCTAGGGATGCATCTGAATGGATATGGCATTTTTCTTTTTCACTCTTAGGTTTGTAATGCTCAGCCATGAAAGAGAGCATGGAAAGCTTTTCCTGATGTCAGGATTCCAGTTATGCAGAGACAGACAGAGTCCATGAAAGGAGCTGTAGGAGAGGACAGAAACACTCCCGGGGCTGCTGAGCTATGCACTCTGTGGACAGGGTGACCCTGCTTCCCAGCCCTGGACAAGAGGAAGGATAAACCCCTTGGCATGCAATGGCAGTGTTGCTGCAGAGGTCCCAGAATAGGCTGGCTCCTAGGAGGAGCAGGAAACCATTTCTACACTCAGAGCAACAACCAGTGAGAGAAAGAGTGGTTTTTTATTTAATGTGAGTTATGAACCAAGACCATTCTGTGTTTTTGTATGATAAATCCCCAGCTGTTACTTGAGTATGCAGTTCTTTAAACAAAGTATGATTGATCTGAACACCCATGGGTAAATCCACAAATAAAACCTAACTTCCCATCAATTGCACTTTTGAAAACAAGCTTCAGTGAGTATTGAGCCCAATGAGGGAAACAAACCACCTCCCTCACCAAGGCCACTCCCTACCAATCCAGGGCTGATCCTACAGCTCACATCACAGGCCCCAATTCCTGCAGCAGATAATCAACCTGCACTTCAAAACTCCATTGTGGGAGGGTTTTCCTGCAGTTTCTGCAGGGCTATTGTTCCAGAAGTTCACCTGGAGTTAAAACCCTTCTAATACCAAGCTTAATTTTATTCACAGCCAGTTCATGACCTTACATATTTGTTTTGCCCTCCTTGATATTTCTGCAGAACTAATTAAGACAGCCTCTCATCCTCTGGTTAACTGTGTGTTCAACTTTCCTCAGAAAATGAGTTCTCCATGCTCTCCTCAGTCCCCTGAGGCCACCAAGCCCCATTGTACCTCTCCCAGCCAGAGCTCTCTTGGCTAGGAAAGGGAGAGCTGTTGCCAGTGATCACATTTGATGGGTGCTGGGGGCTCAGACAGCACCTCCTCTGCCCAGGAGTCACTGTGGAGGCTCACCTCACCCCCCTTGCCTTGCATGGCAGTGGCTGTGTTGCTTTTCCACACTCCTCTGGCTGTCCATCCCCACGGGGGCACCTGCCAGTGAGGCTGCTGCTGTAGTCCCCCAGTGGCCTGGGACTACTTGCCTTTACCTTCTCGTGATAACGAACATCATCCCATGCATACACAGCACAGCCAGCCTGGCTCCCTTCAGCATGAAAAATGTGTCACCACTTGATGTCAGCACAGGACTTTGGAGAACCCAGCACAAAAATGTGGATCCACAGATTTTTCTTTTTTTTAAAGAAACTTTACATTTCACAAACCTAAACCTATGTCAGCTAAGGAACTCTTGTAGGTATAAGTTTGTCATTCAAATTGTTTTCACACTAATAACACAGAGCTTCAGAAGCTGTATTCTCATCAGATCTTAGTTTCCATGGGTATTTTTCCTCTTACTGTGGGATCTTTGTTACAAAAGATATCCCTTGACTGAGCAGCTGTGTCCTTGGGAATGGGACACAGCGTACTCAGTACATATGGCACTGACTTTGCTTTTCCGTATTGACATCAATGCAACAGGTTTACATTTTAACTTTCATATTACTCTGGGAAACTTCATAAACAGAGGGGTTTAAAAGGGCAGTCCTTTCCTCATGTGTTTCTTTATAAAGAGTTACTGGGATTTCTTTTTCCCTTCCTTTAATTACCACAGCAAACATATGGCCACGTCTTTCATTATGGAGTCCTGCACCCTATTTCCTGCAGACCTGTTTAGGGATTGCCTTCCTCTTGAAGCGTTACTCATTCCAGGATGAAGCCTGCAGGCAGTGTCAGATACAAAATTAGTAGTTCCTCAGGATGGAGTAGCTGAGGGAGTTAGTCCTGCTTTAGCAGCTGGTTCACACCAAAGCTGTTGCCCAGTGCAGCAACCCAGGGGAAGTGGGTTTGCCGACCTGCTGCCCAGGCAGTTTTGGGGCAGTCATGGGGCAGTGATGAGGCAGTGATGGAGCAGTGATGGGGACAGGTCAATGCCACATATCTCGTGCTATGGGTTGGCCACCAGCCCTGCTGCAGCATGATGTGCCAAGGGCAGCTGTCCTGAGTAACCCATCACATGCTTTTTGGAAATGCATGTCTCAGCTAGTGAGCCGCTTAGTGCAGTTAAAGTGGGTACTGATTTCACCTAAACACCTGGATGGAGATCAGCCAGGTTTGTTCACCACCTGCAAAAAAAAAAAAAAAAGAAATTTTTCTTCCCAAATCCAAAGTGCATCAGCATTTCTAAATGCGGGAGGAACTTGCAGCTGTTTCAAAAGAACATCAGAGCTCTCTTTGTGCTTTGGTCACAGATTGCAGGAAACCTTGGAGGAGCAAACAGGGGAAGGAATGTAACCGCAGGGAGCTCTGATTTTCTCCTTTGGGTGCTGCACTCATAACAAGACTGTTAAGGATATGCAAGTGTCCTGATGGCCTGGCAGTGAAAACAAAAGCCACCTTGGAACTCCTCTGACATTTGCTCCATCCCCAGAAGTATTTAAGGCCAGGCTGGATGGGGCTTTCAGCAACCTGGTATGGTGGAAAGTGTCCCTACCTATGGCAGGCAGTGTTGTATGAGGTGATCTTTGAAGGTCTCCTCTAACCAAATCCCTTCTCTGATTCTATGATCTCTGTAGATGCAAGCTCTGACATTTTCTGTGCATATATTGTTAAAAAGAGCAGTTGTTGTTAATATTTCATTTATTATAATACATTGCTTCTTTACTTCCACCTGCATGTTTCTTTACCTTTTCCCTCAACTTATATATTAAATTCTTTTCCCTACCAAAATTCCAGCCAAAGAAACTGGCTTTGGAAGAACCAGAAGATAGCAAAGCACATGCACAGACAGCATCATTGTGCTTCACCTCCTAGTTACAGTTTTAATGATGGATAAGAGGGGTTGGCAAGATGCTTAATTTTGCTCTGAGATCAGGAATATCCCCTCATCCTGTGTGAAAAATGAAGCAAAATCATTCTGGAATCTGTGCCATTTGGAAGAAGATTTTTTTTTCCTCCAATTTTGTCTGGTAACATCTCCCTATTGCCCTAACCTGGAGTTCAAGATAAAAATTATTAAGGATGGCTCTCAGAGAAACCTAAACAGCAGTTTTTTCAGGCAAACTCCTGGAGCACTGATGCAGTCTCAAGTGGACAATGAAGAGATAAGAAAGTGTTTGGACTTTACCCAGAATTCAGACTTTTTAATGCAGTTTCCTGTTCCCCTGTCTTTCTGCCTGACTCTCTCCACTGAGGACATGGGGCAGCAGCCCCGCAGCTGTATCCAGATGCTATAATTTAAATTGTTCCTTCAATCAACCAGTCACTCCTTCTGCAACAGATTCAGCAGGAGGGAAGTCCTAATATGACCTCAGCAGCACCAGTGCAAAGACTGCACCTGGCATCTTCCACCCACAGCCCAGACATTTGTAACTGGCTGGCTTTTGCCATCGACCTGATTGCCAAGCCGTGGTAGGCATGGATTCTGTGGACTTGTGCAACTGTCACACTGCTGGACTGCTTTTGGAGATTGGCTTCTGCATTTACAACAGGAAAAAAACCTCTATCCATATTGAAATAGGAGGGCAAAAGAAACTTATTCAAGTTTCAAAGTGCATCTTCAGGATGACTTGAGTTAAAACTCTGTCCTGTCTGTGCAGACCCAAAGAGCCTTGGGACAGAGCATTGATGATGTGTGCCTGGCTATGTGTCTTGAGTGAGGATTGCAGTTCTCTGGGCAATTAAGCAGCTGTGGTAAGTGTCCCTGCAGACAGAATTTGTTCTTATCTGGTACAGAATATCTGAGGAGGTTGATGATGGTGTTTCATGCCTGGCATTGCAAACTGGGAGGTGGGGAAGTGGAAGCTCAGATGACTGATTCCTCTGAATGCATGTTGAGCTAAAGACAGCAATCAAAGCCCATCAGAGGTGTCTGTGCCCTCTGTAATTGATTATGAGTAAACCAGGAGTGCTGCAGAACTGGGACAAGTGATCATGGAGGGCTGGGTGGGAGGAGAGATGGAGGCAGAGGGAATGGCTCAGCAAGTGCCAGCCCTGTGTTATGGCCTCCCTTTAATCCCTGGGATACATCCCAGTGTGGCCCACTGTTCCATACATCAGGCTGGCTCTGTCATTTAGGGCTGAACTGTAATCAGAGGTTTCATAGGAGGTCATATGGAAATTCAAACAGGGATATATCCTTTGGAGCAGTGATGTCAGGGAGTGACATATGCAGCCATCAGGGGTTGAGCTTCTATCCGTGGCTTGAACACCATGGCTGTCTCTCCTGAATTGAGTTCATTTAGCAGGCTGAAATTCGGGAAGTGTCAGAGAAAAATGGCAGGGAAATAATACAAAAGGGACAGATGCCAGAGTGGGTTTTTTGAGGTTTTATAGGGAAACCAGACAGTGATCATTGTAGAACAAAGGTGACAGCTCTATTCCTTTCAAACTGATCAACAAATTCCATTATAAAAATCATCCCCAAATGGTGACTTTCACACTTGAAAACTGGATATGGTGAAGGTAGGGAATGAGAAAAATATTGCACATTTTATGCCACAATCCAATTTGTAACATCTTTCTTCTGTCCCAAAATGTATACTGAGGCACTTTTTGAAGTACAACACAGAGTACTTTTTCTGTAGAGGCTCAAAAATATCTCAATATCTGCTTCACAATTTTTACATACCACTGAACTGGCTGCAAAACAAATAATTTTTTCTCTAGATTGAAATAAGGCAGACAGAGGATGTCAGGTTCAGATAATAGGAGAGTTAGGCTTTTATTAGTCTTGAAATAATAGTTACCCTTGCAGATTTAAATTTTTTTCAGTTATGAATGATTTAAATTGTGCTTTATATAAATAATAACATATAACAATATTGTAATTTGTAGGGTATGCAATACATTCACTTTATGATAGCCAAAATCATTATATCAATAAAACTGGTGAAGAAAGTATCTCAGAAAGAAAGTGAGAAGCTCTCAGAACAGCAGTGATTTTGGTGACAGCAAACAAGCCTTTCCAATTTAAGGAACTTCATCTAACAACTCATTTCAGTCAGTGACATGCACAGTTAATTAGACTTTTCTGGATACATGAGTGGTTTTTGCATTTTCTATGGGTTTTCTTCTGTATAGGTGTTTATAGATCTAGAAATTCAGGTAGCTTTTTCAGAGGCTTTTAAAATGCTGTCCAACCCTGATACAGTCTTGCTTTGATGTTATCCTAGTGCAGCTTGTTTCTATAAAGCATGTACTGCCAGAGAAACATTGAGGTAGTTCCAACTTTCATTGCAATGGGAGGTGGGCTTATCCACAAAGGCCAAGTCTCCAATAAACTAATCCAGGTTGTAACAGCAAGAGCAGAAGAGTTCCTAAACCATTTGAAGAAATTTCACAATTGTGTGGAACCAGCAAGCTCTTCGGAAAGTCCAAGCCCACCTTCTGAAAACCAAGTATTAGCCCATGAATAAACAGATAGCATCTCTTAAAGGTAGAATAAACTGTCAGAATTTTAGCAACCACATTTAAAAAAGAAAAAAATACTACTTAGGAGTCAGATCTGATGGCAAAGCAACTTGGTTTATCAAATGTCAAAGCCATTAAATTTTTTGTCAAAACACTTTACCCAGTGTAGGAAATTTAACAAGTTGGTGTATATCCCATATTTCTCACCTCCCACACCCCTCACCCCATCTGATGATACCAGTAACAAAGCAATCACCATTTCTTTTGGGTTCTGTGGGAGTCTCCTCCATCTTCTTGGCAGACATGTTTTCCATCTATCCTCAGCTGCACAAAACATGTTTTCTGTGACCAGGCTATGAAGGATGAGTTTACAAATGCCCCTATCCACATAAAGGATTTAAAGCACTTTCATTCTTTTGACTGGCCATGCACATTCAAACATGTTCTCAAAGCCACTGACAATTCCAATTAATTCATCAGAATGTATCTAGCAAATTCTTCTAGAAGGCATGCTGGGACAACATCCTCAGAAAATGTGATAGGTTTCTCCAATTTGAGAAAGATTGTTGCTGCTGCTCCTGCTGAAAATTTCTGTATCAAATTCAGCATGGCCAATTATTTTTTCCACTCTGTGCATTGGCTCTTACTTTTCCTTGTCTACCATCCCTGTGTCAGATAATGAAAGTAGTTGCTAGTAAGACAATACCAACATGTCTAAGGCATCTCAATAATAGAAGGGACCAAAGCTGCTTGCACTCTATATAGGCAATGTGCTGTACAAATAAAATTGACCAGTCCTGTATTCTGGAGCTGTAGCAATTCATACCCATTTTGGAGAGGTTTTAGAGGGCTGACAAAATGCCAAGCAAGTAGAAAATCAGAACTTTTCAGTCAGAATAATGCCGTCAATGAAAACTTTAATAAAACGTTTTGGGCTTCCTTACAGTATTCCTATGGCACTCATGATAGACAAGCCTCAACATAGAAGAATTTTGCCTCACTTGTAGAGCAATACAGTCAGAATTAAACAGAAAATAGATATTTATTGTCTTTTAAAACGTCAACATTCTGCATACAAAAATTTACAAGTTCACATATTTGTTTGGTCTTCCTCAATTTGTATGAAGTCTTTGGGAATTAAATGGTCAGGCAATTGGAGTTAAGGCAACTACAATTTTTGCTTTACTCTGGTAGTTTGAGTACAAATTTTATGACTCAGAACACTATTTTTCACTGCCTAGAATTTGTGATAAACTACTTTTTAATAAACAACAATGGCAAGTAATATATTTGAGGTTTCAAGTATGGAACAGTCCCAGAATAATATCCACATGGTGTCAAAACAGTTATTGCTAATATCGGAATGAGGCATCTGGAATTCTTCAGTGTTTGGTCAACACAGGAAATTGCATCAAGTTGTAATATTACACCAATTTAACTACATCAGCTCAGCCTTACCTGCCCACATAACTCCCTAGTTTATATTTGGCTTCTAACATATGTAAAATACACTAGGCCAAGCCAAGCTTAAAGAAACGGTCTATTCTATAAATTTGGGCACGTATTTCACTGTTAGTCAAGAGATCAAATGAGGCAGTGAGGAACAGCAAGAGGGTAAGAAAAGCTCTGCTAGGATTCAGTGTCTTGCATATGGCGAATGAAACTTGGGACAGTTTCTTATTTTTGCAGTAAAGGGGAAATGAGGAGCACTTACCAGCAATCCCATCCCTACAACCCACTTCTTCCCTAGGCTGCCCCTCTCAGCACTTGCTTGATGCTGAAATGGAGACACAAGATCCTTCAGGGCTGGAGACCTGTGCAGAAGCACAGTACGCAGCAGAGTGGAATAACCCACCCAAAATGCTGATGCCAGGGAAGCCTGGTCATCTTGGGACCGGGGCTGGATGAGCATGATGAGGAGAAAATAGCACCAGTCCAGGCTCCTGGCCTGCCATGGGGATGTGCTGGGTGAAAGCCAGCCTCCCTGGTGACCTCCAGTCGTCTGCTCAAGGCCTCTATGGATTCCTCGTTTTCAGGATGGGCATCTGGATTTGCTGTGATTCCTGTGACTTTCTGCCATCTCGTTCATGATTTCTGAGCCTTATGTGGGAACTGGACTGCAAAGGCAAAACCAAGATTCTTGATGTGTGAGTGATACTGGGACTTTGAAGCATGTGTTGCACACTGACAGCAAAGAGCCCCTGTCCATAACACTGAACACACTCTGTGAATGCTCAGCTGATGTTACCAGCCTCCACTTGAGCTCAGAAATACCTGATTTAAGCCAATATATAGAAAATGGAGGACTATGATTGTGCATTTCTGTGGGGGATGGTGCCTGTGCTGTCCCTGAGGTACCAAGCTGAGTGACATGCATGGAACCTTGTACAGAAGAAGGACAGACAGTTGCTGTTGAAAGCAATTGCTGTCACTGAAGTGCCATTCAGCAGAGCTCGTTTGATAGAGCCCGTGGTATAAATAGTTTTATGATCAGGAAATTACATCTAGTTTCCCTTGCATCTTGGGTTGGTTTTCACTCCAATTATTCAAACCTGCTGGAACATGGGTTTTTCAGTCAAAAGCAGCCTTTAGAGTTATAGATAGAGACCTACAGTGCAGGAAAATAGTTTGCAGGGAAACATGTCACTTTCAGGGAATCAACCGTTCATGAAAACAACAGAAAACTTGCTTAACATTAATTTCCAGGAAAACTCCTTGACAGCAGCCTTTTACAATCTAATTAGATATGCAGGTGTCCTTGTCAGGTTTGGCTCTGCTAGATTTTTCAAGATATTAACCAAAACTTTGCACATGCAAAACAATTGGAATGTCCAAAAAATGAAAATAGTTTTCATTTATTTTAAAATTTACCCATTTTGAGCTAGTAGGGAAGTGGTTTCATAATTTTCAAAGTATTTAAAAGTTAAAGATATTCCATTATTGGTATAATTATTGTTATATACCTGCTGTTAATAAATATTTTTAATTGGAAAATAGAGTCAAGTATTCTATGCCTGGAATCATAAGCTCATGATCGTAATTTGGCATTAAACTACAAAGGGTATTATACATCAGACACAGTAGAATAGACTAAGACTAGTAATTGCTAATGTTCAGTTTGAATGAAGGCAAAACTGATGGAATTAAATTCAGTGTCAGTAGTTATTAATGTATGTAGGTTGCCACATGTTAACTGCAGAAAACCTGTTAGAGGAAAGGAGAAAGGCAGATTGTATTTCTTTTAGATGGAACAGGTGGTATTTGAGGAGAAACAAGTGAAATATAACTCAGTCACATGATGTTGCTACTACTGAAATGATGAGTCTTTGTGAACTGCATACTGTAAAGGGAGAAATTTCTTGGATTTCTACTTATTTGGATCTGGAGGCATTCATTCAGGCATTCAGCATGTCCCAGAGACCTTGAAACCAGACACCAACTTTTATGAATCAAAAATCGAACCCGTTCCTTTCTAACAAAATCCTCCATAGCAAGAGAGGCCTGTTTCAGTCTTTGGGAGAAGAGGAATCTGAGCCCTGTTGTAATCACCAGTTTCTGATATGATTTTCCCCCTGCTGGGACATGGGTTTTGTTGTCCCCTAAGAGAACACACTCAATTGCACAGAATACTTTCTTGGGTTATTTTTGCTGCCACACATCCCTCACAGTTGCATAATTTGATGTTACTTAAATTATGTCTTCTGGCTAAGGTTCTTAACTAAATTTGTTATCAACAGCTCAAGTAAGCCATGTGAAAGGCCTGATCAATTAACATTATTCTTTAGGCTACAATGGCACTGCAACACAGCAGCACTTCCTAAATGTGGTACAGATGTGATGTTTCACATAGAACGACCTATAAATATGCTTTGTACCTACAGAAACACAGGTTTTGTCATTGCCCAGGGCATAGCCAGCAGCACAGGAACATATGATTTCTCCATCATCAGTTTTTCAGAACTGCTCACAGTTCTCACGTTGACCTTGCATCACTTGGTATGACTGCAGAGCAGACAAATGTATAGGCAGCTTACAGGTTCATGGTGACTCCATAAAAGTACAAACAGCTTATAAAAGCTGCCTTGGAAACATTAATCAAACACCCCACCACTTTAGGAAATACAATACAATTCCTGCAAAAGGCCTTAATAATAACAATAGTTGTATTATTTTAAAAATGGTAAGCTGCCAACATTAGGCGGACTGCTCTTATTCTACATCTTATGTTGTTACTATGTCCAGCTGTAACTAACATCTCTCAGAGGGCAGTTCAAGGAGCAATCTCTACTTGCCAGAACAGCCCTTGAACTAAGGCAAAGATGAACATGGGTGTGGGTAAGAGGCAAAAAATACCAACAACTAAAGCATCAGTAACAAATGAGGTATTGGACTGTTGGTAGATCCTTGCAATTTTCCTTTTCCATCTCTATATGGCTCATGCTACCTTAGCTCAGTCCTGGTATTGCAAGATCACAGGCAGAGTGAGAGAGCTCTTCCTGGCTCTAACAGTGCAAGAGCAAGTATACTGGTCCTAAAGATGTTGTCTAACCTGTTCCTACAGATCCATAATGAAATTCCACAGCTCACCCACACAGCTTACACACTCCTTAATTAGCCTTATAATGTCTAAAAAGTGTTTCCTAACATCTAATCTGAGTAGCCCTTAGAGTGATGGGGTCCCATTACTTCTTGTCCTAGCTGCTCATCCTCATGAAAACGAAGAATTCTTGCTTTTATTACATATTTTACAAGTCTCTGTGGTTCATGTTGTGGGACCGAAGGTGAAATTTTGGGTTTGTGTTTGCACGATTGCTTTCTATTTACGTCGGACCAGTGTTTCTGTTTCCCAAGACTGCCTGAAAGCTCATCTCAGCTTGTGGTAGTCCTTCCAGTCTGGAATGAGGTAAAAAAGCAGTGAGAAAACACTCTCTTTTGTCTTGCACGTTACTGTTATTTATACCAGTGTCAGAGGTCTTAAGGCTCACCTGTGTGGAGATTTGCACTCCCTATAATCTTTCAATCAAGTAGCACAGATTCTTGACCAGATTTGCACCAAGATGTTACAGATGTTTCTCCTTCTGTTGCAGTAAAAGTGTCAGATAAAATGATGTTAGAAGACTCCCTTAAAGAAGAGATCTGAGATTTACTTTTTATCTTTTGCAGCCACGCAGCCTGTTATCCTGTCTTTGGGGAAAATTCGTGTGATTTTTCCCTTGGAAATTGTGATTTTTTTCCTGAATAGTGCAGTTCAGCAGTTTCTTTCCTCCTCGTTGGAAGCAAGTTATTTTGTACCTTAAGGAAGAAAGACTTTCTTTTCCATTGGGCACAGACTAATCATAGTCTTTCTTCCATTATTCAAATACTTAGATCAGCTCTTGATTTTCACATCATGTTTATCTTATTGTATTTACTCCTCAGCTTTTCTGGTTTTATGCCAGGATGTTTCCAACTCTTTTATACAGAACTAGGCACTTTTCCACTTGCTTTTGGAGGTCAGCTCACAAAAGATCTCACAGTTTTAACCAATTGTCCTGTATTTTCCTGACCTTGGGACAGTTTTGACATATGCCTTAAACACTTTGGGGTTTTGTAGGGATTTTAGAAGTAGCCTCTCCTTTAAAAATACATTATTTTTATTCTATTTCTTTACTGCATTAATGAGCTCTGTCATTTTTATAGTTACTTTTATACAAGATACCTTCCATCTTTGTTTTGTCAGCAACTTCTATATTTTAACATTAAATGCAGAAAAGTGCACTCAAAATTGCTTTTGACATGTTTATATGAGATTTTCCCTGAAATATTCTGGAGACTCTCAGGGCAACTTGTGTCCCACTAAGTACCTCTCCCATTTCATCTGTGGGATGTCAAAATCCTCCTCTAACTCATAGCTCTTGTAATGATGATGACTCAGGTGTTTGTTCAGTAGTTTCCAATCAGAAACAACAGCAAAATTAAAACACAAGGCATGCATCATGTCTGCAATATGATTCATAAACATACTCTGTAGAGAAGATCTCAAGGAAGAAGCTATCTGGAAAGTTGCTTCC
>WAAE01022729.1:0-14428 GCA_013400495.1 Nicator chloris
AAATTTTATGTACAGGTCACCAAGAGCAACTGTATTAGAAAATTAACATGACACTTTAATCTGATTCAAAAATTCAAGATAGACTTTAAAGGATAGGTATGATTATCCTTTCATAAAGATTGCAGTATAGAATTTATTTTTGCTAAGAAGATCTTTTGTAATTCCACAGATCACAGAAAGATTACATCATCGTGATGTCAGGTCTGCTGATGGGTAAAGAAAAATGAAGACTGAAAACTTCTGATGCATAAAAACAAACATTAGTGCTTCACTGTCTAAGCCAGATGCTTCTGTCTCTGTCACTATTCCTGAACAACTCCCTGGGACAAGTTCATGCTCAACACCTAGAAATATGACTGTTTTCACTACAACAATTAAACAATGCAGTTTCTCCTGTTTCTCAGAATTTAAAAATCTACTAGGCTTTAGTTACAATATTTAAGCTCTATAAATAATTTCTGATGAAGTTGCATCACAGATAAGTTTGATTATTCTTCTCCACTAATTTGTGAACAGCACAGTGGATTAGCACTCTTATAAATAATACCTCATAGTAATGGAATACTAAACTGTGCTGTCTGGCACTAGATTTATTCTCAATAAGACAAGCAGTTTGCATCTCTTAATTGCTCTTGTTGTACAAGTCAGAATTCCCACTTGCACTTTTCACTAGAATAAAGTATCCTGCATTCATGAGATGTAACAGGAATCTTTATACCACAGATGCAATACACACCCACACTTCAAAAGTTTATGTACTCAGTTATTTCCTGGTCAAATAGGGTAGGTTGCACAGCTAGTAATTCACAGCACTTCTAATTCACGCAGTCTGGCCTAAGATAAGCACACAGGGTAGATGGAGTGAGGGGAAAATACAAAGGGTTAACATTTTAGCATGAAAATTGCATTACTAATAATGTAAAAGTTCACTTTGTCTTCAGCTGTTCCTGGAATGATGAGTTGATGAACAAAACAAGTCAAAACTGAGTTGCACCAACAATTTATCAAGGTACTTCTGGACTGAAGCTCTACCATCCATCATGTCAGTTCTTTCTCTAATTTACATTGCAATCTCTGTCATCATCCATGTCGTTAATAAAGGTCTTGAATAATAGGGGCCCCAAAGCTGACCCCTGGGGTGCAGCAATCATTACCAGCCAGCAGCTGAATGTCAAGATGCTGATCACTATCATTTGAGACCAACGGTTCAGCCAAGTTTCCAATCCACTCAGCAAGTCTGTTCATCAAGCCTAGACTTCCTGAGCTTCCAAACAAGAATGTTACAGGATACAGTGACAGTCTTACCAAATCATAGTATATTACATGCACTGCTCCTCCTTTATTTGCATAATCACTCATTTCCATACAGAAGGCAATCACATTTGTCAATCATGATTTCCACTTAGGAAATCCATTTGACTACTCCTGATTACCTTCTTGACCTTCATGAACTTAGACATGGACTACAAGAGAATGTGCAAATCATGGGCTACACACACTGCAAAAGGAAGTGTCCAATGACCCCACCAGGGGTTCAGGTGAGGCTGATCACCCTACTGCTCCTTCAGTCTTCCTTCTATCACTTTTCAAAGCAGGAAACAACAAAGTCTTTTCAACAGAAAAATCTCCTGATCGACACAAATTTTCAAAGAAAACAACAGTCTCACAATCATATTGGCCAACTGTTTTACTACATTGTGAATTTCATCTGGATTTGTGGATTTGAATACCTCCAGCTGCTCTAAGTCCACAGCCTGTCACTCCCCTACAGGCTGCCCATTTCTCTCCCAAAACAGGAAGTTCAGCTACCACAGCATTCATCCACCTGGTGAGGCTCTTGCCATTCACACTGCAGTGCCAGGGAGAAACCCCAACAATTCCTGACTGCCTCAGACCAGAGCTGCAGCTTCCACCCACAGAGCTTCAATTTGCTCATAGAAGTAATGACTGCACAATCAGAATGACTGCCCAAGAGCAGCTCCTGTGGTGTGCAGTCAACATTTACACTTCCTTTTCTATTGAGAGAAGCACTTTGGAGCCTTGTGTACATGCACTGAATGCCACCTGCTGCAACAACTGCCCTGTCTCCATGTGCAGAGCCAGTCTGCAGTGCTCCTGGTCACTTAAGGACACCTAGATGCCAGATAAGTAGGAAGCTGGACAAGATTCTGTTCCTCTCAATTCCAGGACGTCCTCCCTCTCTACCAGGTACCCTGCTCAGCAGCTGGACTCTGGCAACGTCCCCAAGATCCTGGCCATGATTCACTTGGCCTGTAAGCATTGAGTATTTTGCATGTTGTTTCTTCTTTCAGTGTTTCCCAGAAGAGAACATAACTGAAATTCACAAGAGATCTGGCCATTTACAAATGGTACTCTGTTTTGTGACAGTTACGAACACAAATATTTCAGCAGTTAAACAGGGGAAACTGCACCAAAGCTGGACAAAAAAAACCCCTGGTCACCAAAATTCAGTGTTTAGTCATGAGACCAAGATGCTCTTGACCTTTTAGGTAAACAGATTTCCAAGATCCCCTATAGATGAACTGTGTATGTGGACAAAGCTGTATTTCCTTATTTCTAATTCTTATTCAGAAGGTAGGAGTAAAAAGCATCAGTTTAATGCAACAAATAAACATGCATCTCGTTTTCAAAAGTCACATTTCTTCATTTATTTATTTATTCTATGTGCCACAAACCCCGAATCACAGCACAAATGTGTAAACATGGCTTAAAACTCACCTTTGGACAGGCTTGATTTTGTTATTCTCTTATGGTTTTGTTGCTATTACTCTTACATTTATTTATTTATGAAGACAAAACTGAAAGGTTTATCTTCAATTTTTGTTATTTCTAGATGCCAGGACATGCTTTGGCACCTGTTTTGTGATGCTACCTACATGTTATGTTCGAGTAGGTGGAGATTCAGAGAACCTTTTAAAGCCTTCTGATGCACTCAAACTGAAATTTCCTCTTCAACTGAGTAAATTTTATTCATCAATGACAATGTGGGATTGAGAACCTGAGTTCTTATAGCATTTGTGAAATCCCAATACGGACAGCTACTTGTTGATCTCTGATAATTCTGGATCTCATATTATCCTTTAAAGCATGTTTGAAAATATTGATGAAATATATTTGCTTGGAAGGTCATCAGAAAAAAAACAAACCAAAAAATCCCAAAGAAAACCTTAAAAATATTTTGCCCTGCTCTCTTATTAACTGCTTTAATCCAGAATCTGACCAAATAATATAAGATATTTGATGGTAATTGAGGAAGAAAAGCAAAGCAAAGCATTAGCTATGTGGCTTAGGCACAGCTACCAAAACACGTCCCAGGAGTCTCCTGTTGCCAAAATGCTACAGAGCAGTACACAGCCAGCAAGCAGCTGCACATCCACATGGGGCTGCATGACTTAAGAAGTCTTCTGTGAACAGCTGTTACAGGTTTGTGTTCCTTCCTATCTCCCACAGCACACTCCACAGAGTTTTCAGGGTGGATGTGGACAATGCACAAGAACTCTATTACCAAAAAATGGAATGAGGAAAATTTAATCACATCCCTTTCACACTTTTAATGGAACCCAAAGAGCTTAAATTTCTTCCCCCACTCCAAAAAAAAAAAAAAAAATCCAAACCCGTGCACCTGTCAGCTTGATATCTACCACCACATCTTCAGTAGTTGGATTTTCGAAGGATATGGTGACAGACGAGTACTCGCCAATGCAGGCACTTGTGGTGGTTGTTTCCATCTGCTTAGGAGGAACTCCAGACCCCGTCAGGTGAAATATCCTCTCTCCAAACTGTGAATGAAATGTGCCATTATTTATTATTTATTATTTATTATGAGTCCAAGCTGTATGTTTTAAAGTATTTTGCCTACTTCTTTTTTCTGCCGTTCTACGTCTTCACTATAGAAGAACTTTATTTTTGCTTTCTTTTTTTTTTTTTCTTCAAGTTGTTGTTACTCTAAGTATTCTCACTGGAAATCAATAGTTTCATTCTGGAAAATGTTCACATCTCCTTTTTGTGCTTAATTTCTGTCCTACTTTAAGCACATAGTATTTAACTTCCATCCAGCTACTCAGAGCTTTCAGTGCAGGGAATGGAAAAATGTAAGTGGTTGAAAAAGCAAAATTCAAAGCACATATATTAGAACTTGAAAGCAGATGAAGTGAGAAGTTCTGTCCAGAAGACAAAGGAAGAAAGAAAATAATTCTTTGATGGGACAGGAGTAGAATCACACAAAAAGCTAAAAGTGTTACTCCAAAGATAATAATGAACATTATCTTTTAGATACCGAAAAATCAAGGATATTGCAAAGAAATAGTAGATCCAAGACTTCCATGGACCATCAGGTTTCAAAGATAAGGACATTGTGTCCTCTTGAACTGACCTTGGATATATACTATTCATATTAGAATTGCTGTCTCCTTGTTTTTGTCCTTAATAAATATTTAAGAGAGATTCTGAAAATAAATGCCGTGCCAACACCACCTGCAAATAACCTGTCTGTTCAACATACTTTTTCAGGAAAAAAAATGCCACATGACTTCCTTCAGTATTTGTTTTCTTCATATAAAAGAATATTCACTTTTTTAATATTACTTAAAACACTACTGAAAACTGCTGGTAGCACTCAACTGGAATAATGCACAGGTCAGCAGTCTTTTAGGATATCTAAAACTCAAAAAAAAAATAAAGAGAGGAAATTGCACAGAAAGCAAAGGCTTCACTTAACCACATTTTGCATGACAAAATATTACCATTTACATTGTACTATCAGTTTTTCTTTTTTATTCCAGCTGTAATTTAAAAACAGTTTATAGGTCATGTTGATGACTCATGTCTCTTTATTTACTTGTTTCTTGTTCAACTTTAGGAAAATCCATGAAGAAAAAAGAAGTTAATAATTCTAACGTGTTCAAAGTAAAAAACATTTTCAGATAAAATGAAAGGAAGAATTCACTTTTTCAAGTGTGTGACCTTCTAAAATTCAGATCAGATAAAAAAAGGAAACAATTTAATTTTGGGGGGGTTGGGAAAAACATCAAGAGATTTAATTTCAGAGGTGACACTCCTAAGAAGTGCCAGTCTTCTAAAACCAGCAGAACTCATTAGGAAAACAAAATGTCTAATTCATTACCTGTTCTAGCTCCGAGGCCATTATGCCACATTTTAATACTGTAAACAGAATAATTTCTGTGTAAAACTAAAGAAAAAACAAATTATAAGTTTTGAACATCTTCACATTTGCTCTTTCATTATGCATCCAGTCACTAAACGTCACCTTGACTGACAAGCTGAACCACTTACTTCCTTGCCTGTCATAAATAGTACCTAACCTGAATCCCAAGTGTTGTGGGCACAAGCACATTATCATACCTTTGAGCATTTGAAGGTTATTGTTCCCTTGTGATTGCGTCTTCCAAGGGCAGAGGGAGAGAATCTCACGGGCAGCTGAGTGGTGGAATGAGGAGGAATAGTCAGCTGTACAAACACAAGAAAGAAGCAAAAGAAAGGAGGGGTAAGGGAGAGGAAATCAATTTTTTTGAGTTGGTTTCTGTTCTGTGCTTTGTACCAACAGAGTTGATGTGTATGTGATTAATGTGCTCCACCAGATGCATTTTCCCCTCTCAGCCAGCACGGGCTGCGAAGGCAGGGAGTTCTTGCAGCAAACAATCCCAGTGGCAGTCCCTGCACGTCCACTGCCCAGGAGCTCCAGGGCTGGGGTCAGAACTGCTCCAAGGACATGGACAGCAGCTCCCAAACACCATTCCAACAGCACGCCCGTGTCTGATCGCACCGATGACACTGAATGGTTATCGCAGTGACCCCACAGACACAACTGGCTTAGAAAGGAAATACATGCCAGGTTTTAATAAACCAGTGCTTTGTCTCTCTTCTGCTTACCTTTAGCAAAACCAACACTGTAAATAATGTTGCAAGTTTTCACTTCAAGTATTTTACTTGAGACTCAGTTGCACAGGCAAAAGCAAAGCAGCTGACTACAATGGATTAATCTCTGTTTCAAGAATCAGAGAGGCAGTAAATGAATTAAATTATGAAAAATAAAAATGCCAATGCATTTAGAGAGTGATCAGTCAGAATCACTGAATACACAATTACTACAACTATTTCTTTAATAGAAAACAGGTATTAGCCTTTTAATATTATATATGTCTAAATAATGTTTGCATGTAAGAAGTGATAAAAAGGTAATTGATTGATATTACACGCAGTTAACCTGTACTTCATAAAATGAATATAATTTGCAAGAAATGAAGGTCAAAACAACACCCTGCAAGATCTGGGACTGACAAAACACACATATAGCTACCAACTCCTAGTGTCCAGCATGACTGAAGTAGAAACTCCAGGAGAAGTCACTGTCCAAATGTGTGCCATCTTTTAAGCTCCACGGCCATCATTGGCCCACCCCCAGGTGGGCCTTCCAGTCAGTTGGCCAAGCAGGGGCCAATCAGCACTGCGCCAGTGTGTGATTGATGCATAACTCTGCCAATCAGAGGCTGGGTTAGCACCACCCAGTGATTGATTGGTTGATTGATTGGTTGATTGACAGCTCAGCCAGGCTGGGGTGTCGGGGGTCACTGTCTCCCCACAAAGCAGGGCCCGGCCCGTCCCCAGCCCCACACACAGAGGTGTTTCTTGGGACATTGATCTCATCCAGTCTCTGACAGAGCCTTTGTTGCTCGTCNACCCCAGCTACTGCCCCTAATTGGAATTAGTCCAAGGGCTTCTTTGCCCTTGGACTAATTTCTTTTGTGTCTTCTCAGATTCTGGTTGGAAAACAAAATGTCTTTGTTGTATGTTCTCTTCTTGAAAATAAGACCAAACAGTATTTCAGGAATGTGTTAGAAGGCTAGCTCATTGTTCTAAAATGTAGGGGAAAAAGGGTAGGGAAAGTACTAGAAGCTACAACCATGTGTTAGCAGTCTCCAAAGCCACAAATATATGAAAATATATGAAAAGCTAAAAATCTAGTCATCAGTACCAGCTCAATGAGGGATAGAGATGTTGATGCGCCTTGAATAACAGATATTCTTACTGATGGCAGTGGGAGGTAGGTTGTGCAGAAGAGAGGACAGAGCTCAGGTGTGCTCAACTAACACACAAAACTTGAAATGTTATTTTCTTCTTTGAGGGCAAAGTTTTAAAGTAATTCATCAGACTACTGCCATAACAATTAATTAAACTTTCATTTGCAGTCCAATTCCTGCCTACTAGTCAGACCCATTTATCAAATGAAGACCTACAAATGAAGACAGAAGCATAGTAGAAAACACCCCCTCCTAAATATTTTTGAATAAAATGAAAAAGTAAGTAAAGACAGGATGGTATAGAATAAGACTATGTAATTAAATTAAGACTAAGATTTTTAAATATTGAGTAATTTCAGCAAGACATCCACATTATTCAGAATAACAACTCTTCCACAGAGATGCAAACAGACAGGAGTTTGATTTCCAATAAGTATTACTTGACATGTTATCATTACTCAGGAAATGCAGTGCCACAATGAATCAAAATAATCAACATGGAGTTATGATAATCCAGCAGACTGCCTGCTCCGAAAGTAGAAAGGATTGTTAATTTTTACAGTATAGATTTGGTTTTAAAATTTCATTTTGTATTATACAGTATGATTTCTGTGAATCCAAAAAGTAATTTGTTTCGAAATAAGCTGGGCAAAAAAACCTACTTACTTTCTACTGAAATCCAAAAAAATAAATTGCTTTTAAAACTAGAATTAAGAAATAATGCTAAATAATATATCTTAAGAAGGTCATAGAATCATTCAATCATTCAATTAAATATGCTGATGCTAACATATCTGCTGCCTTTCATTATGTTTACAAGTGGCTTAAACAAGTGGCTTCCACTATACTTGTCTGAAAAGGAACTGATTATCATTGCTCTTCATAAGATGTCAGATATAACAGTTCAAATACAGAAACTGAGTCTGAATTTAACTCCAAATACATTATTTCTGTTATAAAGTGAAGAAAGGAGGGGAATTTTTCATTAAATCTAAAAGCTTGCTCGCTACTCTGTACAAAACAATTCTCATGGCCATTAAGAAAATCCTTAAAGCTTGTACACAGAGATTGCACTCCTCTCTACCAGCCCTTTTCTATTAAGTTATTTGTCCTCAATAAAAATTGTGTTTCAAAGCCAATCAGGAAAGAACACAGTTTAATGGAAAAGGTTTAGGCTAGTTATAAGCTAGGAGAATAGCAAACTGAAGACTTACAGTGAGAGTATGTTTCTTTTTGGCCACGGAGATGATCCTGTTTGTAAGACTTTTTTGTACATTGTAAATAAATGTATATCAATATAATACACATACATGTGAAATACATCAATGTATTTATATAGAGGAAAAGTAGTAAGTTGGGGAACATATTATTGATTGAAAATTTTCACCTGTTAAATGCTGAACCTGAATCCTTTTCTGCTGAAGACAAAGAAAGCTACGGTCAGGACAGAAACACAAAACTCCAAATCCCAATGACTTTTTCCCAAGACACCCTTAATATCCCATAATGAAAAACAAGTTGGAATTTTACAGTAAACTTATGTAAATTCACTTTCATTCCAGCTTTTAGATGATTTGGCAGCATTCATAAAGTTATTAAGTTAATTTAGGGTTGACAAGAAGAGAAACAAAAATTAGGTGTAGCTTGCAAAAGAAAAAAAAAGAAGGGAAAAAAGATATTAAAACCCAAATCCCATTAAAGGGAATCCTTGAAAGCTTTTATCAAATTTTGAAAGAAAACCAGGATGTTATATTCCACTTGAACTGACTTAGGCTACAATTGCAAAGCCACTAGTAAGGTATGCAGTCTTTTCTCATTTTTATCAGTTTACAAAGGGTAACAGAGCTGCTTCTAATTGACCTGAAGCTGACAAAGGATTTAAAGCCCTTGAATTTCATTTAGACTTCTTTATGCACCCTTCAGGAAGTTCGGGAATACTTGAGCCTAATCCAGCTGGACTTAGAAAAGCGTATTATTAATGATGTCCGCACTTGAAGTTGAATCAGATCTATAGAAAATAACCCCTTGTGATATTTCAGTAATGCCCTTTGTTCCAAACTGAAACTGGAACAAACTTCCACACACATGGAAGTATGATAATAATATTGGATATTTTTTTTAAATTATGAAATACTAGTCAAAATTTTGGTTATTAATTTTAGACAAATATCTTAAGAGAAGAAAAAGGCTTCTGTGATATCACTGTTAAATCTGGTTTATCTAAAATAACTCAGGGACTGAAGGAATCAATTTGAGATATTTTCTGATCAACAGCCTAGGACATTCAAAAGACCTACATCTTAGATGACATAAAAACAAATATGGAAATTTACATAAAATATAGAAGTGCTTGACCTGACTCTAATAACTGTCTTCAAATATAATGTCTCTTCATTGGACAATGCCATCTTCAATTTATTGTTCTAATAATTTGCTCTTTTCTGCTGCCTTTCATCTGAGGATTGCACAAATCAGAATCCTTCTGCTGACAAGAAAGCATTATTTGCTTCAAAGAGAGTAGAAACTTGAATGATTAAGATGGGAAACTTCTTCCACACATAGCAAAGGCATTAAAATGGGTATTAAGACAAACCAATACCTGAAACACGGGGCATGGTTTATGAGCGGTGATCTGGAAGTTGAATGCAGTGCTGTGTGGAGGTACTAAGACTAGGATGCAAAATATTCAGGAGAAGAAAGAACATCTGGAGTGCTGTGTCCAGTTCTGGGCTCCCCAGTCCAAGAAAGACAAGGCATTACTGGAGAGGGTCCAGCAGAGGCCACAAAGGTGATTTGGGGTCTGGAGCATCTCACGGGGAGACACAGCGGGTGCTGGGCCTGTTCAGTCTGGAGAAGAGACAACTGTATACAAGTATCTTAAGGGCAAATGCCAAACTCTTTCCAGTGTTGCCCAGTGACAGGAAGTTCCATCTCCATGTGTAGAAAAACTTCTTTCCTGTGAGGACGACTGAACACTGGAACAGGCTGCCCAGAGCCGCTGTGGAGTCTCCATCTCTGGAGATATTCAAAACCTGCCTGGACACAATCCTGTGCAACCTCCTCTGGGTGAACCTGCTTTACCCAGGGGGCTGGATTAGATGGTCTCCACCCAACCATTCCATGATCCTGATTCTGTGATATAAATGCCACCCCCTGACTTTGTCACCAAAGCTGAAGGAAATCACATAACTTCTCAAGACATGGATCTGTAATGGAAGAAATAGATTCAAAAAGGGACAGCTACATTAAATAAATATTAAGTAGTTGCATATAGGAACCAAAACTATCCTGTAACTGGAAGAACTATTGCAATTAACAAGGAACATTTCAGAATTCAATCCATAAATTATACACAGGACTGAGGATTATAATAAAAAGGAATGAGAGAAAATTACTGCAGTTAGTGTTGAATGTGTCTTTTCCTACACAATGCAATGTAGCTATTGTTGATGTGTGAGTCTCTGATGATAAATTCATAGAGCAGGGAGATTTTTTTTCTCCTTGTTAATTTCCTGCACAAGAAAATATGCAATCTGCAGAAGCCAGAAGTCACTATGGTTAAATCTAACCCACTTCTGTGCCAATGACCTGAACATAATACATATATAATACTCCCAGACAATTAATATGGTTTGTACCCATAATGTTTCTAAGCTCCTATTCAAATACCAATTCATTAAATTATTAGTAATAGCACTTGCTAGGTTTAATGTAGTATATAAAGATGTGTTATTATGCATGACAGAAAAGACAGACTAGAAAAAAACTTCACATTTTATACCTTTAATTTAATGGAATCCTACGTAGCAATATATTGGGAAGCTGAGTAAATAAGTTTGATCTACTTTAGCTGTTACCATCAGAGCCCCTTTTAGGAACATTTGGTCTGGCTGTACTGCTATATTTGAGGCTGAAAGCTGCTTAGTTTCTGAAAACTGAACCTATAATGACTATGTATCATTCCTCTATTTTCCCCATACAGTCTTCTGTATCTTCTTAGCTTTATTTTATTACAACATTCCTCTCCTCTCTCTCTGACCCTTAAACCATTTTGCAGGAATAGAATCATAAAATTGTGGAATAGTTTGTGTTGGAAGGGACCAACCAGCTCTGGTGTCTTCCTCGGATTACCTTTCATGTCTACAAAAGGCACCATTTCTTCATTTCTTTCTTGTCCAGCACAGGTTTCTTTCTTTTTTTTTTTTCATCTTAAATGTTCTGAATTCATATCCTAAGGGGCTATGATAGAGGCACTCAATGCCACTTATTCAGATGTAGAGTTTCCATGCATCTGCCCTCCCTTTTCTCATCTCCCCATCATGAAAAGATCACATATTTCACAGAATTACCTTAATAATATCCAAAGCATTGCTGACAGGATCTGTGCCATTAACTAGCATTCAGTGGTCAATAACAAATATTTTTCTAAACCCTGACCACCTAGAACTCTAGCAAATCTCAATGAAAATATAAAAGATGAGCCAATCTACACAATTTTTATTCCTAGAAAGGACATAAATGTTAGGCAGCAAGATGGAAGGGCTTCTGTGATGGAGAAGGAAAATGTGGAGTACATAAGAAAAAGAGGGTTAAGATTTGCTCTGTAGAAATCATTCTCAAGGTAACTGTGAATTTGGAGAATAAATCTATTCTAGGTATTTCCTTGAAGCTTCTTTGCAGCTATATTGATCAAATTATTATTCATAGTCCCTGCAAGTTGCTTATAAGTGCCATGACTATGAGATATTCTTGTATTCTTCCATTAATAGTTTATCTACTAACCTAGATATTTATCTACTTATCCTGTTGATTATTAGATACTTATGAAGCTTCTAACCAGCTGGTTTGTTTACAATTTCTCCTTCTAATATCTCCTGAATTATTTACAACCTACACTGCAGTCCTGCTCAAAACCATTCCACAAAGCATTCCAGGAAAAAAAGAAACAACAAAACATCTGTACTTCAGCTTGAGTTGCTTTTCAAGTTTAATTGTTTTCTTCCTCAGGCTACAAAATCTCTAAAATACGCACTTAAAATGTCTAAAACATTGTATATTCTGAACCCACAGTACAATACATAATTCAATTTGTTTTAAAAAGAAGGCTCTCTTTATCTTTTTTGTAAAAGCACAGAAATCTTACTTACAGGTTTTTTTAAGTCAGCCTCAACTGTAAAATGGCTGGGATTGCTGTTAATCGTTTGTAGCACCAGAGTTTCATGAGTAGGATTAGCAAGAGGTATGTGTATATGAGCCCACCTGGAAAAAAATCATATACACAATGATGATTAATTACAAAGCTTCTCCCATTACCTGTCATTATGCACAGGGTTGTTTTTTTTTTAATTTCCTAAAAATTTCGGGGTTTTTGTATTTAAAAAAAATAATTAAGTTTTCTTGCATTAGCACTTCCCCACTAGTGTAGAAACATATTTAGTAACTTCAATTATTAATAATAATCATTATTAATAACAATAAATCCTGAATTCATCCAACATTTCATTTTGTTCATTTGTTGTGTTGCTTACAACAGCATAATCACAGACTCATTATGTTGCATATGTAGATTATATATTTTAATGAGAATAGTGACCCTCCCAGAAGAAAGATTGGAGTGTGCTGATTGCATAAATCTTATGCTTTAAATCAGATGACCTTCTATTTTACAGACTTTCCTTCTTTATTTTCCAGTTAAAGAATATTCATGAGATAGTTTCAATAGGGAGAAAATTTTAAAAATAATTCATAAGACTCCCAACATTTCCTCTATTCTGGTCAAAATACTAAATCTTTTGTTTTTAGCGAAGTTATATGGCCATAAATCACATTCTTGTTGTAATACCAAGGGACACAGAGAAGAGATTCAAGGTGAATAAGTGAAAACAGTAAATAAGAAAAGTTTGAAAAATGAGATACATATATTGGTTTTGCTGTAATTTATCTCCTAATGGATATTCCCTCTAGTCAAAGCTGTGGCAGGTCAACTGCCAGATTGCTCCACATATTTATCACCTGGAAAAAATTAGTCTGTTAATCATAGCTAAATCAGTAAGGGAAAAAAAATATAAAAAGCAACATTCAGAAGACATTTCAGTCCAGATTTATGACTGTAACTTCAAACCCTAAAACCTGTTCACAGGTGGACTCCTTCCAACCCATGCAGTGACATAAATCCCCAGCAGTGAGCAGCAGACTTGTTTCTGACTAACACTGTCAAAGCATTGTATCATTGAGATCTCAAAGCCTGAGAGTAAAGAAATATTACAAAACTTTCACACAGGAACTTCAGACTCATTTGATAATTCCCATTTTTCACATTTACCATCTCTACCCTTTTTTTTTTTTGGTCTGGTCTCTTTCATGTGTAATATTTTGTCAAAGGGAAAACTAACTTGGGATATCTGAAATTTCAGTAAGGAATTACTCAACTGTTAGAGGTTCTTCAACTCATCAAAATCCAGCCACCCCACATAGATTCATTATTGTGGTTATGCTGGAAAAATTGTTGCCTGTGGCAGTAAATTCCAGAACAGTGAACACCATTCCAGTGAACACCATTCAACTGACTCATCTTCAATTACTCCATTGTGGAGCCCATAACAGGATGGATAAGGAAAGATAAAAAATATCAGGGAGAAAGTTTCCTTCCTTAGAGACATATGCTAAGGGATGTATTAAATCTACCTTGACACAAACAAAAAACAGATCTGACTGTGATAGCCCCAGAATTTTAGGGAATCTGGAGAAGGATTAAAGGATAAATTGTTAGAATTTTTTTTCTTTTCTCTTTCAAGAATTGGTTAGAAATTGCTTCGAAGTTATCAACAGGTTCTTTGCTTCTAATCTGATTTCAGGTAATGTTTCAAGGACATAAATTCCTAAATTTTTCAGATCAATAGAAAAAAGAATACAGCAAGGACACAATGAAAAAGACTATTCTTATATTCATATGCTAATGCTTCTTTGGCATTCAAGGAAAAGGTGGTAGAATGAAAGTTAATCTGTTAAAATCTACAAATCTTCACCAAGCTGAAATGCTTCAAACATTTGATGACATTTACAGTTCACATCTCTGGGTGTGAAGTAAATCCATTCAAGGAAGTAAATCCATTCAAAAAGCTCCTAAACTATTATCTTTCTTAGACAATACACAGATGTCTACCTGCACTGCCTTTACATATTCAACATACATTAATGCAGCCAATTTACTTGGACTGTCTCATCTTCTCATGAGGCAGAGAAATTCCCAGTAACTGAACTGTAACCTCAATGTCATTATTGACTGCCATTGTCCAACACTTTGCACTTCAAGAAGAGTGCTGATGACATTATGCTGACACTGCTGGACACCACCAAAAAGAGCCTGGCAC
>WAAE01022730.1:0-33479 GCA_013400495.1 Nicator chloris
ATATATTTATATATATAAATATTATCTTTACAAATATTCTGAAAAGTAATGTCTTTGCAGAAAGACGTTGCAGGTGTTTAAATACAGAATTGTTGCTTATTACTAAACAGTTTTATGTTCTCTTTCTCTTCAGATGTGGCACACATTATTGAATTCCTGAAGACCATCCAAGATGGAACCATTGTGCTAATGGCAACATATGATGATGGTGCAACCAAGTATGTACTTGATTTTAAACAGCAAATGTTGCTTAAACTTTTACATGCTGTTTTATACTGAAAAAAATACATTATCACACAACCACTTTAAATGTGATTTTGTTCTTCCAAGGTGACAGATTTGAAACTATACTTTCAGTTAATTGGTTTTATAATCTAGCTGTGATTTGGGCACAACAAAAATCAAACTAAAACTAAGCAGATTTAGGTGTGCTGGATTTTCTATTGCTGATAGCTCGTTCTGTCTTAGGCTAGTAAATTCAGATAGGTCCAGACATGATTATGAGAACATACTCTGGTGGAAAGAGTCTGTTCCATCCAGCACTTTCTTCAGATCAACTCCAAGACAGAGTTTGGTGGTTACAGGCTGGCAGAGACATTCCCAACAAGCCTTGCCTGTATACTTACATGCAAAGTCACAGAGGTTACTAGTGTGAGCCTTGTCTTTTTGGCCTCAGTGTTTTACTGTTCCACCCTAAAGCTATTCAATTTATTAATCTAGATGTAGCCTACGGGGGTTTAGGTCTTTTGAAGCATTGTCTTCCAACTTTCACAACTTGGGTCAGTTTCAATAGATACTAAAATTACTGTGGAATATATATTATAATCTACAGCTCACTTAAGTCATCCTATCCAAAGGATTGCCTTTCACAGTGAAAATTGAAACTTCTATCCTTTGTCTCTGTTGTTTTACTAATAATTAACTTTTTTGTTAATGTGGTCTGTACATTTTTTTCTCCTCTTTTGGTTCAGTTTATCTACAACTTGTCTGTATTTTTGATGTGGAAGCAGCTTGCCTGTGACTAAGTCCTGACTTTGTAGTGTGGAGTCTTCACAGTAAATAGTCAAGTGTGTTTACATTCACTGCTTTTAGGAAAGAAGAAAGTAATTTACTGGGGTTTTAGCCAAGGTTGATGTTCTCTCTGTTGTTCTGTTCACTCGTTTTTTAGTTTACATTTTACCTTCTTCCCTTTCTTCTTTGATATTTTAGGAAATAAGTAGGGTTAGTTTTGCTGCAGTAGTCATGTTACAGCAGATGTTTTTGAAAGTTTGAATGTAGATAGAATACAGCTAAACAAGAAGTTGTATTTGGCCTTGTCATGCTGACAGACAGGAACTACTGCTTATTGACAACACTACAACTACCACTAGTAGTTGATAGTAAATATAAATGCAGGTTCTTGGAAACAAAACTGTGATGAATCAAGCTGCCCTAATGCTTGAGAAAGTTGGATTATGGGTTGAGCAAATAACCTCCACAATATTTAATAATTTCCATGGTTTTGGCTAAAGTGAGTCATACAGCTGTATCTCAACAGGTGGTAGGAATCAGAAGTTTTGTGTCTTGTTTGGTAATTAGGCACATTTAATAACTTAAAAGAAATAAAGAGCTGCTATTTGGAGATTTTGGAATGATATCTTATCCTACAGATCTATTTTCCTTTTGATACTAAAAGTACCCTACTTGGGTTTACAGGCACTGAACCATGCTGTGAGGCAGCATTCTGAATTTTGAATGAACTGCCCCAAAAAGATGAGAACTTACTTCAGATATTTATTTCATTCTTCTAATCTAAAATAGCTTTTACTTTATCTAGACTTCAGTTTGAGCCTGCAAACAACGTTTACTTTAAAGGCTGACTTTTTTAGTTGCTTGGAGAACTGCTAATAGAACTTGAGATGTATTAATTCTCACAGGAGAGGGTTCTTGGCTTTTGTTGGTGTAGTGATAGGTTTATATCCTGGTTCCTTGAGATTATGGTATGAAAGAGCAGCGCTCATTGCATCAGGTGATTTCAGAACTAGCCTTACCTGATTCTGTAAGATCTTGCCCAATATTGACTGACCTAAAGTATATTAAATAATATCAAAGCAGACTGGTGCACTGAGCAATGAAAGCTCTAAGGGCATGTATTTTATTCACATTCAAACTTCTCTGGTTTTTTCAAGGCTTAACGAGGAAGCACGGAAACTGATTGCTGAATTAGGAAGCACATCCATTACTAACCTTGGCTTCAGAGACAACTGGGTCTTCTGTGGTGGTAAAGGAATTAAGACTAAAAGTCCATTTGAACAGGTTTGTAATTCTATAACATCCTGGAATTTAACAGCCTGCATTAATAGAGCCATAGCATGTTTTATAAATGCCATGCATTTGTTGAAGATGGGTATCTATTGCAGTACTGGCACACTGTTATTTTCAGGTTTTTTCTTTGAGTAGCATCCTCCTTTTAAGCATACAAAAAAAAGTATTCTTTGACTCATAAATAAGAAAAAAAGACTTATATGGCGTAGATCTTACTATGCCAGTAACTAGATTATTTATCTTTTTAATGAATCAAATTAAACTGAAGAATTCAAAGCTTTCTGCCTGAGTTGCATTTTAGGTGCACTAAGAACGGTGAACCTCCAAGGGATAAGTGGGTAGTTAAGGTGTTGGTGTTCCCAGCTGTTAGCTTTGCTCTTCTCTCAAATGGCTGCCGTTGCAAAATTTGTGCAATAGAATATGTTCACATACTTTAGCTGTTACAATTCAGCATGTGTCAATCTTGCCTTTAATTACTGGTAAAAGTTGCTTTGTACTAGCAGAGTAAGGAAGATGTGTTTTCTTCTGCCAGCTTTGGAAGGGAGGAAAAACAGTGAAGAAACAGTGGCAGACTCTTGGAGGCAGTAATGTCTTACCTGACTGTAGATGGTTGCTTGGTGGACAAATAAAATGTTCTTTCAAGTCTCGCTATTTGTTTTCATTGCCTTGTAAATTTAGTATCCTTACTTATTTTTACCTAGTGGTTCATGCTTTAATACAGTTGGTCATCTCCTTGCTTCTCTCTTCCCAAGCAAACATCTAGAATAAAGTTTAAAAATGTTTTCCCCATATGGCTGAACTTTCTACCATACACTTGTCTGAGCAAGTTACTTTAAATGGTGAATACTAATAGATTGTTGCATTTGATTCAAAGTACAAGAAGTTAATAATGATGTTTTTTCATTGTCCTTGGCCTGCAAATAAGTACGTCTTAAAGCTATGAGTTAAAGCAAAAAGATAAATGACTTCACATTGATGCCAGATTGATATTTTCCTTTTATAGCATATAAAGAATAACAAGGACACAAACAAGTATGAAGGCTGGCCAGAAGTTGTTGAAATGGAAGGCTGTATCCCACAGAAGCAAGAGTAAATGAAAACAGAAGAAAAGGAAAAAGAATATGGAAGAAAATGCACTTTCTGCTAGTATTAGAGAGAGGGCTATGAAGGAGACTGTACTGTAAAAATTATTTTTAAAGCATGCAGCCATCTTATCAGTGTGTGCATGAGCACTGATATTTTGAATATTGGGATTATTTATTGCTAACACACATAGAAATTCTTTTTGTAAATATGTCCAAAATAAAAGAAACATCCAATCATTTCTATGCAGGTTTCTTAAAAGCACACTATTTAGTCTGCCTGTGGTAAATAATACTTGTAGATAACCAGCTAATAAATTATGTATGTGGATAATAAACAGATTGTGACAAATGTACTGTCCTCTTAACAGTGCAATGTTGCTGTGACTATGTAAACTTGGTGGAATATTGTAGATTTTAGTAATACGTTAATGAGGAGCTTTAATTTTTTTTATCCTCTGCCTTTTTAATGGCAGCATCAATTTTTATTAAAGCTATTTGGTTATTCTAATACCAAGTCCTCCAAAAATTTATTTTGTAGTCCCCCATCAAAAACTGAATAATCAGCAAAGGAAGACTACATGACAGTATAGCACAGATATGCCATGAAAAGAACAATAGAATTTTTTTTTTCTATCTTGAGGGGATGAACAAAGGTAAATATATATATAGTATGTGTGATATTTAAAAGCAGCTTGGAAGAATTTGTACTTAACTTGAAAGTGTTTACTTGGTAGAAAGGAGCTGGCACGTTAAGCAGCAGTGCCTCGGCTAATTTTTTCACTTTTTATTGCAGCTTTTGTACTGCTGCTTAACCGATGATTCTCCCTCTGGCCGTTCAGCTGCCGTGGCTGGTCACGCAGTGAATGTGCATAATGGAAGAGCTTCCTCTTTTACTTCTAACATCAGGGATAGGTTTCCCATCGCAAAGAGCCTGTTAGAAAGCAGTCTGCCTTCTAGTGAGAGTTGTTTCAGGGTACACAGTTGTGCACCTTCACCACCTACAGTACTTCTCATGAGCCGAGGGAATCTCTTCTTCAGTGGAGCGTCAGAGCATTGTGTCTTGGGTTATGCAGTGTGTGACTGGTGAACTTAACTGACGATGATTCCTTCATACTTTTTGTAATGGAAAAAAAAAAGGACCAAGTTTAAGTGGCCTTATTCTTTAGCTTATATCAGAGCTGTGTGAAGACCTTGCTTTCTTTCTAAACTTGTGTTTCTTTTAAGTAGGGCCAGCTCGAACTTTTCCTGGAACTGAGTTATACCATACTAACTGACCATGTCCATATTCACAAAATTAGGGCTGACACAGAACTGACTGTCATCTCTTTGAGCTTTGTGTCATGAATTCTGGTATATTCCTCAAAACCTTCCAGCTAGTACTATGGCACGAAAGCTACAAAGGATTTTTCAGGCACCCACAATGAGTTTAACACAGAGGCATTAGAAATAGTATTATTGTTGATGTTTTGTGAGTCAAATTCTGTGCACTAAAAATTTCAAGCAATATTGACAATTACCATGTAAGAAAAAGAAATCTCTGATACCAGAGTAAGACTGGATTCTGAGTTATCTATGTTTAACTAGCTTTTTGAATAATATGAGTTTCCCTCAACATTGTTAAATCTTCCGGATTTTCCTGTGTAGGAGGATGTGTTAAAATCATATGTATTTTTTCATTCAAGTAAAATCCCCTTTTCTAATCAGTTTGAAATTCTATTTCATTACCTAAGGCTGTGGTGAAAAACTAACTGTATAATTCCTGGAATTTTCACAGAAATGCAATTCTGTTGGTGTATATGCCAGTATTGGCTATGCTGCTATCCAGAATAATACCAAAATAATTTTGAAGTTACTCAGCAGGGTTTTAATAGGAGGAAACCCTATTTGGCTTCATTAGTAGTTTCCCTGGACTACACTTGTCTTCATTCTTTTGGCTTTGAACGCCAATGAACATTACCTCTTTCTTCAAATTAAAAAGTTCAAATTTCCTCTACAAAATTAAATGGAGAATGTGTGCCTTTTTTAGCAGTCCAAGTTGAGTAAATATATCATGATTCTGTTAACCCCCTTAAAGTTGTACCTGCAACAAACCTTTTAAATAATAAATTTTAAAACAATAAAATGGTAGAATTATTTTTTGTTACGTCTTTAGTAATTTGATTCTTAAAATTTTGATGGAAATCTTCCTGTTAATCTCTGTGTCCTCACGGCTGTATGGTATATTTAATAAGACTTGCCAAATATTTGAAAGTCGCACTGGAGTGGCCACACAAGTGGGGTCTCTGGTTTTCTCCATCCTCATGCTCTATTGACTTGCTGCAAGATCTAGTTGTGCCCTCTGTGCCTTGAGTGGGCAAGTTACAGTATCCTGCTGCTGAGATGAACTCTGAATCTTATCAGAGAGACTTTCTGGTAATTTGTCTGCATTTCATTTGAGTTGCCAAGCACAAAGATGACTATTCTGGCCTCTGCAGCTGGGGATAGGAAATCAGTTGCAAAGGTGAAGGTACAGATGCATGAATACCTGTGTGTGACAAAGCTCTAGGATCCATATTTTCCTATACACGGTGATGGGAACATTTGTAACATCTTGCAGACTTGTTGAGAACAGAGCAGCAAGGGAAGGGAAGAGAAAGGTGGTGAGGTACGTCTACCTCAACAAGTAGAGCTGTGAGAAGAGGGGGAAGGACACAAGAAGGTTTCAACTTGATTTTCACCAAGGAATACCCAGCTGGGATTCAAGGCACCTGAAGATGACTTCAATGTAAACCACAGCTGTCAACTGCTTTACTAGTGGTGCTTTATATGGATTAATAGGAGTCCTAAGAAATAAAACTGAAGGGGCTCACTGCCTTGATGTACCCTCTGGACCTTCCCGTGTGTGTTTCATGATCCAACGTGGTTTGTTTTTTTTCCAACCTCTGGAAAAAGCAGACCCTTTTACAGCCTTAGTTTCCCGATTGCCAGTTTGGAAAAAGCTTTATTTTGCTCAGCGTGTTTTGCTTTCCAGGTGTCTTAGTGTAGCACTTAGTTTCCTCAAACATTGAATTGACAGCTAAGTGCTTGATGTGTATGTAATGTCTCCTGAACTGTTTGGGTTTTCTGCAGTCTGAGTGTTTTTCAAGAATAAGTGTATTAATAAAATAAGAGGCCAGGTGGGTAATTTCAGAAGGGGAGATAATACTCCCACCATAAGTGCTGACTGACTTTCCTGTGTAAGGATAAGAAGGGCTGCAGTGCTTCCCTTCCTGCCTTGGGTCATGGCTAAGGTGGATTCTAAGCAAAGGACTTTTTATTGATGAAATCCCCTTCAGTTTTAAGGCTGTAAGGCCATAGCCTAGCCTTAATACAAGGGGCCTGTTAAAGAAACTGAAGAAACCTGTAAGGCTAGATGGGAACTTTGAGGCTGAAGCAGGAGAGTGTGAGAACAGCTCTTGGGCTGTTCAGTGATACCATGGGGTGTCAGTGGCTCCTGATGCTGTGCAAGGGATACAAGGGACTCTGCTTCACACCCTCTGAGCAACAGGGCACAACCACCTGAGCTTCAGCCACATCCTGCTCCTGCCTCCCTGAGGAGTGAAAAAGTGAAGAATGGCAAGAGAGAACATGCTCTACTTGAGATGCTTCTTTGCATTTCTGATAACATTAAAGCCACTTTTAGTTCCTCCTTGCTGCCTCTGTAGTTATCCCTTTCAATGTTACAAAGATCTAAGGCATCCTGCATAGATTTAGGTTAAAACATTCGTCAGATATCACTTCCTGTGCTTAGCTGTCCATCTGTGTGGGTTGGCTCATGTGCTGTCCAAATCTTCTTAGCTGAAAATTAACAATTACTTTTTAGCAAGTTAAAAATTGATGACTCTCCACTTAATATCTTTTTACATTCTTCCTTGCCCTATGTTCTCCTCTCCAGAACACACAAACCAGTTCCATTAACCTTGTATTTCAGTTGCTATAATCTCTACATCTCTAACCAGCTGTTGCCTCAGAAAGGTCTGTTCTTTTCTTAGGGTGTTGTCCATAGCATGATACAGCTGCAGGCTCATGCAAAAACATGAAAAAAAGGCACTCCAAACCAAGGAGGAATCAGGACTCCTCTTTGAGCTTGATGGATGGCAGTGAAAGAGAGTGCTGTCTTCTGTGGAGCATAGCTTGTAAGTTTGTTCCTACCAAATGCTACAGCAATCTTCTCTAATTACCCTTTTCAGCCTTGAATGTTTCAGCACTGTTTTTATCAGTAGAGCCTCAAGTTCCCAGGTCTTGGCAGCTGAATCATCTCATTGGAAAACTTGGTGGATGTCTTGATTTCTGACTTTTATATCTTAGTTCTCATAGATGCCTCAAAAAGACCTAACCCACCACATAGATAACTATACCTTGTGTTCTGTAGTTTATTAGTTAATAAAATAAACATCATCTGTTTATTGTCATTTAAAGTATGCAAATACGAAAACTTTGTTTCAGGACATTAGAATTTATCCAGAGAGAAGTAAGGATCAGCACAAAGCACTGTAATAGACCAGCTATATTTTCTACTGTGTAAAATGCATGGAAATCACTCCATCCTCTGGGAAGATTCTGATCCCTGGAGGCAGCCATAGCAGCTACAAAATTCTCCTTCTTATGCTGATCTTGTAATCAGTGAACCGGAAAAGAAAAACCAAAACAAACAAACAAAAACCCACCAACTCCCCCCAAAAAAACAAACAAAACCCCCCAAAAAACCCAAACAACAAACTACTGAGCTCAAATAATTTTTCAATGTTATTTAAGTGGTCAAAATTGTATTATGCCAAATATGGTCTCAGCAGAGATGTGATACTGTTCTGTTTGGAGTTAGTGCTGTTTAGTCATCTCCCATCCATGCTGCAAATCGGTCCTGTGGCACAGCCTGAGGAACCTGTGGGTTTATTTTCACTGCTGAAACAAGCTGGGGTCACAGCTTCAGGGTCTTCCACCATGATATGCCCTCCCTATCCAAGTTTTCACAGAGAAGGTGTTGAAAGCTCCTGTGACGGTGCCTTACTGGCATGCTGAACACCCTTCCCACAGGCAGCAGATTTTGTGGTCCCAAGATAATAATTTGGTCAGGCCAATGGAGATGGACTGGCCAAATGTGGAGTAAAGGTCCAAATAGCAGATAATGAACTTCATTGTTGCTGAACTGATGTTCCTAAAATAATCCACATAAGGCGGTGAAATACCACAACATAGAAGATTTGTTTCCTTCTTCCTGACCCACACATCCAATAAAGAGTGACGGTTCAGAATCTGGTCACCATCCTTCCTGGGAAAATAACTGACAACTAGGAAATTAATTCTTCAAAGTAACTTAGAAAGCCTCAGCCAAACTGTCCCAAGTTTCTAAAAACTGGCTGTTAGTATGGAAGAAGTTAAGGGATTTCAAATCCTTCCAAGTTCCCTTGATTTCAGTGGGAATACTTACTGCTGGGGCTGGGATTTCAGTGTTTGTAAAATGCATTTAAGAGAATAATAAAAAAGAATGTATGCAGAACACTAATTAACTGACCATTGAGAAACCATAGTGTTTCTCATCAGTGTGTATGAACTGCAATAGTTATAACCACTCTGATGATAAAAAACCTTAACATTTAAGCAGTTCTCTGACTAATTTCCCCCAGCACATGCAAGTAAAAATCAATTAAAGGCTACTACAATATTAACAAATATCTAACCAACAAATCTCAAGGGCTGTAGTCTTATCACATTAGTTTTGGAAATGTTTTACATAACTTGCATAATTTAAATATTTACAAAATATAAACTTTCTTGTCTTATCAAAAATAGTTCTTTGCACAATTAAACAACAGTAATCCTTTCACATGATGCTTTTTAAGCCAGGCATTAAATCACTGCATGACAATAAAAACCTTTCACGGATGTAAAATTAAATTATGCCAATGTATGGAGACAGAGAAAATGTTATCATTACCAGTTTAAATATTTTAGTGGTCTGAGCAAATCCATAAATTACATTGTGCATTGAACTTAACTGAGGATGCAACCTAATGAAAAATTCTAGCTGCTTATTCTATAAAGACAATATGTTTTAAAAAATCCTTTGCTTTATGGCAGATTCCTTTGGGCTAAATCTCATGTGGTTAATTTTGACAATGATAGTGAACCACCAGTGAGATGGTTGAACGTGGCAGGTTATTGCAGAGAATTCAAGAGCAGGGTGACAACCCAACTGACTGGCAGAATGTGTGCTCAGATACTCAGGAAATGCCTGCAGAGGGGTTTATTTCCTTCAAATATCAAACTGTATTTCTGTCCCTTGTGTGTTTGAAGGACAACCTGTTAAAAAATCCTGAGGTTGCTATTTGGAACCCCATTCACATTCACCAAGCTGTGCTCCTGCCTCTCTCCCCTGGGCACAGCTCGACCCTCCCTTACCAGGCAGGCACTGCTGAGCTCTCCGCAGTCGCACACATTCCTCACTTCCCGACACTTTTCTGCACATTATGCAGAAGGCAGTTTTCTGAACGGCTGCAGAGCAAATGCTTCATGGTCAACAGCTGAACTCTTTCCCTATCTTTGTGGGTTTTTCTGAAGTCTGCAGAAATGAACTATCTGGTGGATCCATCTAGTCCCAGTTTTAAAAGCACAGACATAAGGACTATCTAATGTGTCTTACAAACTCTCTTAACTCTTCAGACTCTGGGTAATGAGAGCTTGAGATTTCTCCACTGTACCTACCCGCCACACGAATCTTCAGGACATGGTGTCTATTAAAGACTTCAAAAATTTAGCATCTGTCCCTGCTCATGGAGTAACACCTTCAAATGTGTCATCAGGAGTCCTTTTTGCTGTTTAAGCTGTCCCTGTATGCAGCCTGATGTTTACTCAGCTGTCATTTCGGTCGAGGCATTCTTGGGCTACCGAGGGTCTGGCAGTACCTGTTCCCCCTGAGGCCGATGCCTCTGAAATCCCCCGTGGCGGCAGCGATTGCTGCCCCGGGGGCCGCCGTGCCCACCACACGGGGTGGGTGGGAGGTTTGGCCGCGTTTGCCGTACTCCGTCCTACTTGCAGGTGTGCACGTCGGTCATGGTCTCGCACCTCCTGCAGCGCACGTAGCAGCACCAGACGAACTTGCACTCGCACCTCTCCACGTGCCTGACCACGTGTGTGTTGTACCCCCGCCCGCAGCACAGCAGGTTGCAGCCCTCGGGCCCCTGCGAGGTGCGGTTACATTCTCTGCCCTGAGTTCCGGGGATCCCCAGTTTTTGGTCTTCGACACAGTAATTGGGCGATTTGTTCACGTACAGCAGGTCCTCTTTCCCAATCGGTATTTTTCTCTGGCTTTTCTCTTTCCTGCGTAGCTTTTTTTTCAGTCTGTCTGATATTTGTATGCTGTTTTCATACTTATCCTTTAAAAAACGGCCAATCTTTTCAAAGGATGACATGGTTTTCCAACAAGTTTTCACAGCACAGGACCCAGAAACACCGTGACAACGGCAATCCACAGACATCAGCTTTGCTACAGCCTGAAAGCACAGGGAGAACAGCATTTGGATATGGTCTTTCATTCATCAGGAATGCTGCCTGACATCAGTAACACAGAGGTCTCAAAGTATTTAATAGTTCAGCTGCCACTGCCATTTCTGTAACAGGGAAGTCAGAGCACATGTTAGGAACCACGTTCCCAGCCCTGGACCCCCACTATGAGAGGCCTGATCTGCAGATGTGCTCTTCATTTGCAGTTTGCGATGGGCATAATGTAGCAATACTGATCACAACACTGAAAGCTGTGATCTCTGGATGGCTCTTCATTCTGGAGGATCCTAAATACCTGAATGACATGTCCTGTGTGCTCCTCCCACTGCTGAAATGCAAAAGGCTCTCATGGGCTAAAGGGTCTAGTGGGGAATAGCAGAAGGGCAAAGCAAGGACAGGGCAGGGCATGGCACCCTTCCTATGCTGGAAGACACTTACTGGGCAAGTTAGTGCCCAGTTATGTTGCCTTTTAAAGATACTTTACAGCTACCATGAAGATCCCTGAACATTCACAACCCTGTTTGTAACAAAGGCCACAGAAATGGCTGAAGTCACACAACAGTGCCTGGGCAAGCAGTGTGGCTCAGCACCCAAAACCACCCCAAATCAGCACAGGAGGAGGCACCTCAGGGCAAACTGTTGGAAGAGCAGGAGAATGCCCACGTCTCTGAGCTTCACAGAAAGTCTATCAAAAGGCCCAGCAGGGCTTGGCAGAGGTGCCTTCAGCTCAGGTATCCTGTAGTAAATCTCAGGTGCTTCTCAATAACAGTCTTAAGCCCTGTTCTTTGAATTTAGACATAACTAGTTCTAGTATGGGTTTCTAGTGTTTCCAGTTTCATAATGGCTCTATTTAACACAATTAGATAGTTGTATTCACATTACTTTTATAACTGCCAATGTTTTAGCAAGGTTTCCACTGTTATTGCCAACACTTAAGTACCCTTAGATGAATTACTTTTCCATGCCCATGCAGAAGCGAGGGCTAGGCTGAACAGTAACTGTCTGACCAACAATGAGAATCTGAACTCTGTGTTAAGCCTTTTGTAACACACAACAATTTTGGCTCAGTTTATAGGATATCAAGCCTCAAATAACCGGACTCTGTAAACAAGCAGTAACTTCCTTTATCTCATATCTTTATCTTGAGACTGACTCAAACACTCGGGAGACAATCAATACAATACTTCCTTCTCTAACATCTAATAGTCATAGCATAAAATCATACAATTAGTCTTGTGACAATCCTCACATTAGAGTTTGAAAAAGGCACTGAAAAATCACACATGTACAGAGGTAGCACAAGTTACCATAATTTCTGGTTTGTTTTACATTTGCATTAATGTACCTTCTGGAGCCTTCCTGCAGACTCCTATGGGCCATTGGTTAGTAGTGTGGAAAGTCCATGTTGCCATCTTCCATTTTACTAACCTTGCCCCTCATATTTAATTTCCACAAGCAAAGCAATTAGGAAATTTAACAGTAAGTGTGGATTTTAAATTAGCTTATAGTAAGTTTGTCGTGAAACTTCTCATCCATCAAGGCCAGAGTGTATTCAAATTAATCCTCTTTGGAGGAACCACTTTTACCAAAACATGGGGAAAACAAAAAAACCCCATCATCCCAACGATGTGATGTGTATTAAATTTCATCCTAAGCCTTCGCTTATCCCTCAGCCTCCATAGACAGTAACTGCTGTCAGTCTATGTCTTTCTGAAACTGGATTAAAAAAACAGAACGCAAATCTAACATCCTCCTCCGGTTGCCCCTGAAAAAGTAGTTTCATTTGTGCCAGTTCCTGAGCCTTGATTCTGCAGTGAGACCTGAAATCCTACTGAGCCCCACTGGAGCTCTGCAGGACCAGAGAACAAGGCAAGTCCCAGACTCCGCATTGGTAGCTCAGGCAGCACAAATGCCATCCTCAAAATTCCAAACCCAGTCAAGGCATAGGGCAAATCAAGTGAGCTGTTTCTAATCCATGTGCCAAACTGGGGCTTTTCATCGTGGTGACTGTGGTCACTGAAGTTTGGGATGAGTCCAGCGTGGTTACTCCATTGGTTTCAGTGGGCATTGAGGCCTCCTGGCACATTCTGCCCCAAAGGTATTGACACAATCTTGAGCTGGCATTTGCATAAAACTCTACAAACGTTTAAAAAAACACGTGACCAAAGTGTTTGCCTGGAGTCACATCTTTGGTGAATAAACAGGGATGATTTGTAGGTGGAGGCCACTATGGAAGCCAAACATGCAATACATTCACAAAAAACATCAGCAAGAAAGAGCAGGCATATGCCCTGACCTAGAACAGCCATGAGCCTTTGCAAACTAAAACTGGTGAAGAGATCCACCTGTACAGGAGATGCTTCCACATGCTGTGGGCTGCTTTTGCAACTGGAGATTTTTCTGCACTATTGGAAGAAATAGGAATATTGCAACAAGCAAACTCTCAGCCACGAGCACACAGAGACTCTTTTAGTGGCAATACAACTGCTAGTTAATACTGGTAGACACTTTCCATCTCTTCTGCACAGACTAGTTTCTCTTTAATAGACAGACTTGACCTTGCTCAAATCTCAAGAATCTGTCAGTAACACTGGGTAGTCAGAATATTAACCATTAAGATGTAAGAGTGATTGAGGCAGATGGAATTTAAAATCCAAGAACAAAAAGTCTGTCGGAAGACAGATGACATAATAAAAACGTGAAGGAAAAGAGAAACACAATATCAAAGGATAAATTTTACACACATCTTAAAAATAGAGAGGATTTAACAGCATTTTTCTAGTTTTGAATGATAAGTTATTTTTGTCAAGTAACTAGAATTTCAAAGTAGTTTTAAATCATATTGTGCTACTAGATTTATAAGGTTATGGATGTAATCCTTGTTTTCACTGCAGTACAATAAGGTATTTACTAAGGGCAGAAGGATCCAGAAATTGTCAGAGGAAGCTCTGGGCATGCCTGCTAGTTGCTGAGTTACTTCCATGTGGGCAAGTAGCCCAGCAGATGACACTCAGAGTCTTTCTCTGAGGATGAATTAAACAAAAGTAGAGGGAGACAGTTTTGAAACAGGAGCAGAAACTGATGTTGAAGTCTTAGACTGATATCAAAGTATAAAAATGAGACATTGGTTAGCAGCGTATAGATGAGCAGATGAATTCAAGAACTACACTTTGATTCAGTGTCTTGCTTCCCAGCTGCTGGATGGGCAAATTTTCATCCTGGACTCCAATATACTTTACGTTGCCAGCACAGGGAGGTCACATTTTGCTTTGCCTGATCACAGAACATGCTATTGCATCTCAGTCTGCCATGTAAACTTCAATGAAAAAGCTCCCATAATTGAACATCTGGCAAAATTTAGGGATCAGACATCTTCTCCTGATGTTGCAAGATAAGCTAGTGCCTATAGAGCCAACGTGGCCTTCAGGTGGGACACAGCTGCAGCACACCCCTGTGTCTCAGCAGTGCACAGTGACTGCAGAGTTACTGGGACCATGACTTCCAGACTGACTCCAGAACGAGTGCTCTGTTTCACATTTTAGATTCATATCATGAATCTGTTCCGTTATTCATGAAATTGTGAGAGGATTCTCCCTATGAAACAAAATTCCATGGAGAGCTTCAGAGGAGCACTGTTACAGTGGATAGATGTGGCATTCTGAGCAAGCTGGGACAGGCTTTCTTTGGTGGGTTATGGAACTGACAGATAGCTCGTGAGAAAAGATCAGTGTGGAACTGAGCTGGGTCCACAAGCATTGTGGTCAGCCACAAGCCCACCTGAGCAGTTCCTCCTGCCCCTATTGCCACTCAGCCTTGGTGGTACAAAAAGTACAACAAAAGTTCAGGGTTAAGTGGTGAACAGGGACGAACACAGCCCTCTTTTTAAATTAAATCTGAGAGAAAGGTCATTTTTAAACTGTCTTCCTTTCCCTGATCCAATGCAATTAACAGAGGGAGCAGCAGAGGATGGGAATTTGTGGCTAGAACAGACAGATGGGGCAGAAAGCAGAGACTGATTCGCAGCAAAGAAGAGTGTCAATGGAATCACAGTTTGCATACCCTCTAATGCCAGTTAAGGCTTAACACCTCCAAGTTAAACTGTTTGCAAGCACTGTTCTCAGCTGTGAGACAAGGACTGCCAGTACTTGTTTTGTCACAAGATGCCTGTAATCAAATGTCCCAATTTCAGCCACTGGTAGAACTAATGCAATTATTCATGAAGACAAGCACATGTCCTACCAGAGGTGTATCACTTAAGAACAGTTCCAAACTGTTGGTGAGTCTCTTATCAATCCACAAGTATCAGTAAAAACAAACACTCTGATCAGCCAGGTTTTTCAATGAGAAAACACAAGTCCCACACCAAATAAATTTCCATAACCAGAAAAGTGAGCAGAATTTTTCCAGCAGTAAAATAATACCAATATGACGATAGTCAACCCTTAGTGCCTGACTCCCTACTCCATCTGTGTAAGAGCAGAAGAGCCCAAATCACATACACACACCTAAGTACATGGAAAATTGCCATGCTAAAAGATGATGAACGTTTATCTTGTAGCAGAAAAGGATGCAATCTGAATCTTCTGAGAGTCAGATTAGTGGACAACTCAAAAGACACACACAGTGTTAAAATTTTATATGTCGATATGAGAACTATGAGATGTGGAAGTGTAAAATAACATTTTGTACTGAAACAGGAGAGAAACGAGAATTCTGCACGTACCAGTTCTGTGACTAACTCCAAACAAACACAAAAGTATTGCCCCTGGAAGACTGCCCTTGCAAGACACTAAACCAGGAACATGATATTATTTATTACAAAAGGCCATAAGATATCAAAACATCATTCTTGTAAGCCCCAAAACATGAAGGCCAACATTTTCCAGCATCTCCTAGTTAAGATTTGAAAACACAAAAAGGAAGAGTTATGCTAAACTTTACTTCAGATAATATTGCTGCTAGAAATCCCAAATACCAACAATAAACTTTTTTTTTTTTCCATTCTGGACAGTGATCAAAATATTTACTTTATCCTACATTTTGCCATTAAACTACAAAATATTTATGTATGGAAACTGACTATCTATTTCTTCCTTAACTATCTTGCTCTACAAACATGATAAACAACCCTTTGCTCTTTCCTTAAGGAAATAATCATTTAATCTTCTGTTCCTCTTATTAACATCTCCTACTACAATATAGCAATCACCTTTCTTTGGAGATGATTTAGCTGACTGGCATCTAATAAAACTCATAGTAACTGTTCTCAGCTTTTACTTAGGTTTAAAGCTTGCTTCATCCACTTCAGTTATGAAAAAGGTCTTTGTCACAGTACCACAGAATCACGGAATGATTTGGGTTGGAAGGAACCTGAAAGATTTTCTGCTTTTCCAACTACATAGCTTAAATGAAATAATACATATTACCTGTAATAATTAATTCAAATTAAAGTAATTTTCAACTATACCACCATGGCTCTTATTATGGCTTACTATGGCTATTTCTTGTCTATGGCAGATAGGAAAGTTGATTACAGTAAAACCCACTAATGCTGCTTCCAGCTACAGGAAATTTTAGAGCAGCAATGAAGTCCATCAATATGTGTAGTCAAAACCAGAGGTTTTCCCTTTCTTTTTTTTTCCTTTAGTTAAAGCTGTGTCACTGAGCAGAACAGATTTAAATTATTATGGGCCTAGAGAGAGCCATTAAAGATAAAATCTCCAAGGTAAAGCAGAGAAAGTAATTTAAAAGGAAAAAGAAGAATACAAATCTTTACCATTCCAGATGTAAGCTCCAAGTACTAGATGACAGGCTCACATCTCCCAGTATAAGCTATTCCTGCCCCCATTTTACACCCTCTGCAGGACAGGAAGGAGAATCCAATGTCACACACCCAAACACACAGTTTTCCTCAGCAAGTTGGTGGGAAGTTCTTTGGGCTGAAAAAAAGCCGTCCGAAATAGTCTCCTTTCACTTCTTTGATGCATGTCCTAACCACTGAGCTAGTTTGAAGGTGTCATTTCTATCCCGTGTTTTTAAAGAAAATATTAACTCCTGACTTCTGTTCTGAACTATGTTAAACTTGCACTCTCAGGTGTGGGCTGCAGACCGCAGATGAGTAACGAGGCCTTATGTCTAGCTGGCCTTCTCATTCAGTATTACAGAGAATTAAAAATGCAGGTCATGATAGTAACAGAATAATCAGCGACAAAAATCATATCGTATTATGCTGATAACACGACTATTTCAAGTTTGTAACTGAATATCAAATATCTAATTATGATAAATTTACTGTTTAAGCGCACTGCAGATCTATTACTTATTTTGTGGGTTTTATTTTAACATACGGGGATTAGTTGGTTAAAACCAGCTCTGATTCTGAATTTGTACGCGTTTCTTTGGTGATGTTACTGCTGTTCTTGCCACCGGCCCCATGAATACCCGCAGCCAAGGACCCGCCTCCTTGGGCTGATGCCGTTTTTATCAATGAAGGTGACAGAGCAGTTGCTGCCACGTCTGAAGGACACCCACCTGCCTCCCAGCCTCGTTGTTGTGCAGGTTCATCGCCACCAGGCCGCTCCCGCTCTTGCCTGTTATGTTCTTGAAAGGCACGTCCAGGAACTTCCTGCTGAAGGACATTCCGTAGTGGATGTCGTCGGAGCAGCCGCCCCAGTGCCAGCCCTCGCTGGCCGAGCCGCCGTGCCGCAGGGTGACATCGCAGGAGCACTCGGTGACGTTCCCCGCGCTGCACCAGCGCGTCACCGAGTGCACCAGCCCCGCCGCCGTCACTGCCGAGATGAACGCGGTCTCCTTCGTGCCTGCACAGCAAGGCGTGAGATGTTACCCCGGAACTCCCTCCGATCACCTCCCTGGCTGGGCTACACACAGGCACTTGACAAGCTAGATCATTATGGAAAGGGAACAGCTGCAAGTTTAAAGGCATCACAGCTTGGTCTGTAGTGTTAACTTGCTCCAAGCAGTGGATGTTCATACCCCTAAACGACTTCAGGGACTCCTCATATGACCATGCTATTAATGATGCTGTTTCTCACTGCTTGTACCATGCAATTTTTGATATCTTCTTTCTAAATCTGATTAGGAATTTTATTTGCCTCAGAAATTTGCAAGCCAAATAATAAATAAAAAATCAAACTCAAAACTAACCACATTCCAAACCCCTTACTCTCCACTCTGCTTTTCACTATTCATATTGATTTGAAGAAGAAAAGGTCAGTTTAAATCTCAGAGAAGCTGTCATGATCCCAGGTTACTTTGGTACAGGGCCGAAACTTACCTCATGCTAAATTAAGCAAACATTGATGTTCTTCTAATTCACAAAGGTTGCAAAGAGCCCCAAAAAATCTTAAACCAGGCAGAAATCAGGATGGCACAAAGATTTTTAGGCCACATGCTTTTCCTAGAATAATATGGCCATGGGAAAGACAGCAGCATGAAAGGCCCTAACTTGTCAGACTATATCTCAGAAGAATCATGGAAGGACCTGCCTGGGCTTCTTAGGCCTGTCTCATTCTCTGAAACTTCTGGCATAATGTGACACACAGCTTTATACTTTGTTAAGCAAGGCATACTCTAAGCAAATTGGACATCAGTCAGTGGCCAATAAGTGTAGCTGAAATTTTACTGAAATGGGCTAATTTTCACTGTTGTGAAAATTATTTATTTCCAGTCTCTAAAGTTTGTGCTCATGGGCAGGAAAATTCCTGTTTGTTTCTCCTGTTTGTATTAGTCTGTGGTGCCAGTACCATCATAAAAGGCTTCCACAGTACACACTAGTGAAGCTTTGTGGGTGAAGAGTGGCACTCATTTATGGGCCTTCAGGAGCAGTACTTCCTGTTGAACAGAAGGACTAACACACATATGGCTCAATACAGTGGAGAAAATGCTAATTTTCTTTTTTCCCTTTCCTTTTGTTCCTTTTATTTCTCACGTTATGTTTTCAGGATTAAACCTTGGGGGCTTTACACTGTTTTAGTACAAACATTGCATGAACACAAGTGAAGTACCACTATACTTAAAATCACATCCATCACACAATAAGTGACCAGGGAACTAAAAAAAAAGTTGCAGGATCCTTGCAACTTGCAGGAAAGCGTTGGTGCGACATTTGATACAAAAAACTTATCCTTGTTTCATTAGAAATTCCAGCAATTTCATAATTATTGTATGCAAGAAAAAGGCAGCTTTAGTTTCACTGTGCTGATCAATACCATATAACTGAGCACATATGATACATTTTAAAGCATTTCACATTCTATTTAGTGCCCTGAGCAGACTTTTTTACCTGCAAGTGACCTTTTCGAAACAATATGTCATAAGCCCACTTATTTAGTAACTATGACACAAGGGGATAAACTCTATGTAAGTCTAAGAACAACAGTATTTCAACGTAGTTAAGTGGATCTGCCTACTGGCAGTGTCATCCACGGCCGTACTACGAGAAAATTGCAAGAAGCAACAACAACGTTGCAAAGACAAGGGCAGGTTTCGTCTGCTCGGAGCATTTCGTGTGCCTGCGGTACTTCCCGGGATGGCTGCGGTGACGGCTCTGCCCGGCTCTGCCGACGGGACGCACGGACGGTGCCCGCCGCCCCGCGGGGCTCCTGGCCACGCCAACCCAGAACCGCGGGGCAGCCCGGGCCCCCCGCCCCGCCGTGCCGGCAGCGGCCCCGCCGGGGCGGTCACTCACCGCTGCTGAGCTGCTGCCCGAAGGCGGCGGGGGCGGCGGTGCCGCGGCGGGCGGCGGGCGGCGAGCGGCAGTCCCAGCGCTCGTGTCGGAACTGGCTGCGGCACTCCTGGAGGCCCAGGCGCGCTCCCTCCCGGATCGCGGGCATCAGCTCCGGCTTCTGCTCGCACAGGTCCTGCTGCCGGCGGCTCAGCGGAGGGCTGGCGCAGCCCGGCTTCTCGGGCCCGCCGGCGGCGGCGATGCCCAGCCACCTGCAGAAGCAGCCCCCCGTCAGCGCCGGGCCCCGACGGACACGAGGGGACGGGCTCCGCGCAGCCCTCCCACCCTGACCCCGCTACTCACATCCAGGTGCTGCCGGCGGCGGGGCAGAGGGCGAGCAGCAGCACTGCCCGCAGCAGGCGCGGTCCGAGGGGAGCCCCGCGCCCCATGGCAGCCGCATCAAGCCCCGCCGCGCAGCCGCCCCTGCCTGCGGCCCGGCCCCGGGCAGCAGGGACCGAGGGGGGCTGTACCCAGGGGCACCCCCCTACTCGGGCTTCTCCCTGTCGAGGGACAGGGGACAGCTATCGCGGCGAGCCCGGGCCGTAGGACGGCCCTCCTGGGGAGGCTGGGCTGGCAGGGAGGGCGGCAGGAGGGGACACATCGGGAGCGCTCGGTTCCCGTCAAGGTGAGAAAGTTGGGATTGATGTTTTCCCCGGCTCCTTCTCCGGCTCTGCCTCCCCGCCCGTGCATTGGCCGCCCGGGGGCCGGGGCGGGCCGGGGCGGGCCGGGCGGGGCGCGGCGGGGGCTCCGCTCCACAAAGCAGCGCTCAGCACGGCCCCGCACGGCTCCGCTCCACAAAGCAGCGCTCAGCACGGCCCCGCACGGCCCCGCACGGCCCCGCTCCACAAAACAGCCCTCAGCACGGCCCCGAACGGCCCCGCACGGCTCCGCTCCACAAAGCAGCGCTCAGCACGGCCCCGCACGGCCCCGCACGGCTCCGCTCCACACAGCAGCGCTCAGCACGGCCCCGCACGGCCGCGCCTCTGCGGTGCTGCCTCTTGGGCTGTGAGGCGCCGAGAGCGGGTGCGAGGGATGTAGCGGGGTCCGGGCGCGGCAGAGCGGAATTGAGGGCAAAGGAACCCTTAGGTCTGCACTGATTTAATCCACAGAAATTAGGGAGATGTTAATATCCCACAACATTCCCTACGCTTTTTATTCAAATTTTCTAATGCTTTAGCAGTACTAACTGGGTCAGCATCAGTATTCATTGGGACAGCATTTGTTCGTTCATTCCTGTTAACTTCAGTGAGACAGTCTTATCAGCTGCTACCTCGATTGCTAGCCCTTAGTTACACATTAAAAGCCAATGAGTCAGCGAGCACCTGATGGAGAGCTGGTGTTGGCACTATGGACTTTCAAGTCCTCTTTGATCACAATATATTGCTGCTTCCTTCTGTGTAAGCAAAACACCTGCACTAAAAATAATCTGGATAAAATGACAGATCTGTAAAACTTTGATTTGACACAGTCGTAAATTAGTGAAATAGCTCTTGTGGACTGACAATAGCTCCAAGTGAAGAACTCAATAAATCTTCTCAATGACAAATGAACATTTTAAAGAGTACAACATGTTGGGAAATAATCACGTAGATGTGCTTTTTTCCCTGCCTTTTTTCCCCATGAATGTGCAGAGATGTTTTAAGAGCACAGTCTGTGGTCTATTTAGGTCTATAAAATGATGCCTCCTTCCTACTTCATTCTTATGTATCTGCTCTCAAAGTGTCTCCAAAGCATCATCAGCTCTGGGCAGATTGCTAATGACCCCACTAGTTACTCAAACCTTTCAAAATAACTTATTTTCTCTGTTCTGAATTTTAGTCTAGAGAACATCTGCTTGTGGTTGCAGAGAAACTTAGACCAGAGTGAGTGACATTGGAAGACAGGGAACCAGCCATGAAACAGGCCTGAGCCAGCCAAAATGTGTTAGCTGTGTCATAGAATTATCTAATTATTCCAGGACACATGGTTTATTTTATCCTCTTTGCTGCTTTCTGGCTCCATCTTCTAAAGTTAATTCAAAGCCTTGGTCTAGCAGACATGGATTCCTTATGTGCTGCTTTATCTCTTTTATGAATTTATCATCCACTCTGCAATTCTTTTTTTCCTGCAGGTTCTTGAAACAAGTTTCTTCTCTGTGGTTGGTTGTTTGTTTTGATTTTGTTGTTGCTTGGGTTTTTTTTATTTTTAATTTATTAACTTAATTTTTAAAAATTTATTATTAATATGGATATTTTGGTTCTAAATTCTTATATGTGAATTTTTCTATAGTAGCTACAGAATCTTATATGCAATAGCAATATGAGATTTAAACTTTAAAAATATTGATTTTAAGAATTCCAGTCCTATTTGTAGCATTCTCTATATGGCCTCTTAAATAAATAAATTACCTTTCTTTTGGGTTCTCATGGGGATCTGATTTTATGTACATTTTTTGCTACAATCGTCTTTAGGTAGGGAAACCCTTTGATAGTATACACTGTAAAGAGAAACACTTGCAATTTGGAGGGCTGATACTAAGCAAAAAATAATATTTGTTTTAAGGGACTTCTTGAGATCGTCCAGTTCAATCTCCAGCAGTGACTGGAAGCAAACGACATTTTTCTGTGACCATCTGATTTAAAAAAGTTTGGGTTACTATGTGTTAGAATCCTAATCTCCCATCTGCCTTTCTTCCCATCTGTTTCCCTTACAACCACACCCCTGTTGCTGTCACAGCCAGATTGCCCACCAGATGCCCATCCTCTGCCCTTCTCCTGCATTTTAGCTTCCTGCCTGCTATTTACAACCTCTCTCTGCTTTATTCCCTCCAGCAACACTCTCTTCCCCAGGCAAAGGCAGCACATACAGTAGTGCTCCTGTTAGCCTAGAGCTCTGTGTCTGCATGCAGCTCAGTTGGCTACCAAGAGAGGAAGGGCAAACACTTTACTTTCCATGTTATGTGCTTTGTAAACCTGCAAAGGGAAACAATTTAGAAATGCCTTGCTAGCTACCAAAATTTATTGTAAGTTGCCAAGTGTTTCTGAAGGCTGTAATTCTAATTTGTTGATGCTTCAGAGCCCTCTGGTCTGACACACCATTCACTCCATCACAGACAGCAACACGTGTGGGATGCAGAAACAGTGGAGAAGAATCCAAGCCAAGGTCAGGTGCCAAGCTTCAGTGAACAAAACTCACTATAAATCAGGGAAAATAAACTTGATTTTCTGCTTATCTTGCTTTCTCTGGCCATGGTGGGGCTATCTGTGGCCATTCATACCAAAATGCCCACATTTTTTTATTTTAAAAAGAAGAAAATTGAATGTTGATAAAAGACAAAAAATAAGGAAAATGTGTCTAAGCAGGTTTGTATTTCCTGATGGGACATTTATTAATTTAATATTTAGTGAACATTAATGTGATCCTGACAGGGTCAATTACATACATACATACATACATATATATATTCACTAATATATAAAGAAATGCTCTGTTGTGCAGAATCTGTGTGAATAAGCTTCACTTCACAGATAACATGATTCAGAGATAGACCAATTATCTCTTTAAAAAGATACCAGCTAGTGCGTTCACTATAATCAGGGTTTGTTGTCTTATTAGATGCAGGTACATACAAAATTAACTTCTCCTAAGCAAGTCACCCCTTTTGGAAGCTTTGTTCAAATTATTTTCCTTCTCCTGGAACTTCTGATGCCCATCAGAGACATGAATACGACAGAACCAACTGCATTGTCCTACCTGTACATACCATGGGGTCATTATCCCCCATCTTAGAAAAGTGAACAGAGGAAAACCTATAGCAGGTTACCCTTCAGCTATGACATTTATCACGTGTGCTGACCAAGCTCAAAATCCGTACTTCTAACACAAAGAGCACACTTTCAATCCCCCTTAGTGCTTGGCTGCATGATGTGCCATCACTCTGGGAGCTGCAGATGTGCCAAGTCTTTGCATTGAGGGAACCTTTGTCAAAATAGTGGTACCCAAGCAGAGCCATTGCACCAAGGGGTAGTGAGAGTGCTGCACCCTCAGTGAGAAGGGGCATGAGGAGAGATGTGCAGAGCCCCTGGACCTGGGGACAGGAGTCCTCATGCTCTTGGTGCTATGCTCCCTCACAGTGCAGCAGCTCTCTGTCAGGGGATTGTCTGTAGAGCAGTCTCAGGACTTCAGTAAGGTCAGGCTGGCAGTAGAAGGGAAGTTAGAGGAGGAAAACAGAGACGCCCCTTCTGCCCTACATGACCCTCCAAGATCAGTCTGCCCTTTGTCCAGAGGTTTAACATTATTGCTGTTATACACTTTAATATTTATACCTGAAAGTACGCACTGTTGCTGATTCAGACATAGCATGTGAGTTCACAGATGACAGGGACAGCAATTAAAGTGCATCCAGTAGTGACATGTTGTCAGATGGAGGCTTCACAAACAGACCTCACAAACATGTAATGATTCCAAAGCTACCCCTGAATATTATGTTTGTAGTAGCTGCACAACACAGTATACAAAAGCACATTTTCAATGTGCATGGATATATTAAAAAAAGTGAGAAGTAGTACCCGGAAGGTGAGGAAAGGGTGCTTCTCACAATCCCTTCTGTTCTTGCCAAAGGATCCAGAAGAAAACTAAGCTATCTGGAGCCCATAAGTCCACACAGTTGGTGAATCCATTGCTGAGCAGGTCTTCTGGCAATCTACATCTGCTGGTGGTGTGCTGCCAGAAAGCTGTGGCTTAGGAAGGGAGGACTCAGTCTGATTTTAGTCTGATGTTTCTTGTGGTCACAAATCTGGAGGCAGTGTCCTGGGCTTACCAATATTTACATGAGTGCTTGAGAATTGCTCATTTTGGGGGGAATCCTGGAAGTAGGTATGGGTTTCTTCTGAAGTGCTGCTAGCAGATTCTGTTCTCTGACATGGACCGTCTAAATGAGGTATTTTCTAGAGTTACCCCAGGGAGGTATTTTCAGCATCCTATTATTAAGTAAAATTCATCAAGGGAATGCTGTAAAGGCTCCAAAGCGTAGTGTGACAGATGTGGGACTAAAATCCACTTATTAATTCTGATTTCACCAAGACTTAATTTACTATTAAAAGCAAAAATTAACAGTAAAACTGTATTTATTAACAGTGAATATTTATGGTGTCAACGAATTTCCCTGGTTGTTTTGAGGATGATAAGAAATGCTCTTGGAGACAGGACATAGTGAAAAAAGGAAATTTTCACTGACTTACAGTTTGCTAAATGTTTTCTTTGTACTTAAAGCAAAATAATTTAAAATTTTTATTTTTTGTTTTTTAGATCAAGTGTATGAGATTAGAGTAGGTGCTGCAGGCTGGTGTTACAGAACTTCTAAAAGGTAATTGTGCAGTTTGGTGAAAAGAGTAGCTCAAGTGCACGGAAGAATCCAAATTACTTCAGTGCAGAGGAGACATCTGGAGGTATTCCTTATTTAGTTTTAAATCAGACTCCCCTGAGGATGTAACACCACTGCTTTGCTCATGTCTGTGTAAGCTTTATACAGAAGTTCTTGAGATAAGCAGGATAAGGCACTCTGTGTGTGTGCTCATGCGTGTTCCTGGTGTGTGTGGAAGCAGCATGCTTGCTCCCAAAAAGGTCACTGAATTTTAGGTATAATACAGGTAGAGGAAGGAGGAAGAAGTGTTCCCCTAGGAGCAGTGCTGTCTACAACTCAATTTATATTCCTGCCCCAACTGATAATTTGCATTAACACTTTCCACAGGACCCTTTCATAGATGATTTTGTCACATCTCCTAATAGAGACGTGATTCACACACACAGAACTGTTGCCATCCTGTGATGAGAGAACTGACATTCAGAGAGCTACTTAATTTTTTGGTGTCAGATGGTGCATCATCATCAAATCCATGATCAGATCCTTGGTTTCTCATTGCTAGTTCAATTTCTAATGAGCTACTTATTGTTTGAGTGAGGATAATGATAGAAACAAGAATCTACTCTGTAACTGTTGTAATACAAAGCTCTGTTTGTTATCTTCTCATTCATTGAGGTGTGGATATGTGCCTAATTTGCAAAGCATTTGGTCCAGTGGTCAGACTACTTGCACCATACATGTGAATTTACCTACAAGGCCAGTTTAAACAGAGGAAGCATAGGAAGAAATGTGAAAGAATGGTGTTGTGTCAACAACCTCAGAAGCAGTCCCTTTCTACCCATGGTGTGGTGGTAAAGGGAAGAAATTAATGGCCTACTTTTTCAAGTTAAGAGTTATAGGAGTTATAGGACATCATAAGTGTAATCCATTCAAGTTATAGGACAGCATTTAAAACATTGCAAATTCAACTAACTAATACACACTTCTCCCCTCCCCCAATTTCAATGATCTCTCCCATTTCACTGCATGAAATTCATCTTTTGTGTCTCAGCATTTTTTCTTTATGTCCCTAATAGTCCTTGTTGCACATCTTCCCCCATTCCCACTTAGCACTTTTTGATTGATAAAAATGAAAAATATTAAAAAAATTAAAACCTTATACAGTTACTTTGTGGATAATCCAAGGCCCATATAAAATTATATCTCTTCACTGGTAATGAGCACTACAGATCTTAAAAGTCAAGGTGCAAGAAACTCCCTAATAAGAAAGCAATCTGTTCCTTCATAAATGTTCATTGTAATGTCAGATGGTTACAGGATGCCTTGCACTAGCAGGTTTTGTAAGACTGTCAAAATTTTTGATTGGGTTAGATGACAAACATCAAATCTTCGAATCTTACTAAATCTTGCTAGTCAGTGTTACATGTTACCTGTTTCCTGAGCCACTTCCTTATTTCATCTCCTCAGTGATCACCTTTTTTCTCTTTCTAACAGTTTTTTCTTTTTTGACTGTGCCTGGCACTGGAGTATGTGAAACCACTTAAACCTTTTCACACTGTTGTCAAAGCAAGCCTTTCACCTTTGTAAACCTTACCCTTCTTATATTCCTGCAGCTGTGATATTTCTCCACTGTTGCACAAGACAGGGTAGTTGTGGTTTAAAATGTGTGTAGCCATGGGCATGATGCCAAAGTCTACAGGGTTTAGGCTGTCCCCAATTAATTGAACTCTGCTAAACTGGCAAGTTATCAGAACAGCTGGGGTTTAACATCTCAGCAACCTTGTAATAGCATTGATCTAAATCATGCAAAAGTTAAGGCCATGGGGATAAAAGAGAATCGTTTGAGTTGTTTGGGTATTTTTTTTTTGTATTTTTATGACTCTCCCACTGGCAGTTTCCTATTGTGCTTATAATTATTTATTTGAAAACTTCCTTTTACTCCTGTGTTCTGAGATGTTTGAACAGCTCAACAACTGCAAAAACCTCCAGTGACCAGCAGTGAAAATGGGGTCAGTGTGGAGCTTGAGCACCTGCAATTTCCCCTCCTCCTGTGAGGAGAGATCAGTATTCCTTAGCATGGCGTGGGCAGTAGCAATCATCGGGATTCATCCTGGAGAGCAGGGCAAGGCACCCTCCACCCCAGCCCCTTTGAGGAGATAACACAGCCAGGTGGTCTTTGCTGGCAGGGACAAGCAGGAGGTAGATGGCCCAGTATTGCCCTGGAGCATCCAGGTGATGCTGGGGCTCCGTAAACTCCTCTGATGAGAGAGTCTCAGTGCCTTAAAAGTGCAGTGGTTAATCCTAACTCGGGTTAATCCCTGACAATTGCTGGGCAATTTGTCACTCCCTCTACCTTTCCTCACCATTCTGCAGAGGCAGGGCTGCTGCCCAGATGCCTGGAATCTCTTGCTTGTTCCTAGGGTATGAGAAAGATTCCCTAGACAAAGTGTAAAGGAGCTCACAAACACAGCTGTAAAATTAAGTGCCATGGTACCATAAATATCTGTTTTTAGTAGTGCACACAGTATTAAGTTTCTTTCCTGAATGAACAAATTACTTACAGCCTCAAAACCAAGTTAATGACATCTTCTGTCTAGAAATAAGCATACTTCTATAGTTTCAATACACTCACAGCAAATGCCTTCAACCTCTGTTATTGCTCAGAAAATTCAACTATGTTGTGATTCAAAACTTTCCTGCCTTTTAATTAGCAACAGACAACAGGCAGAACCATCAAGTCCTTTAATTTCTCATTTCTGGAAATATAATCTATTTTATTTTTGAATTATCCTCAGCAACTGCATTAGAATTTGCTTGGGCTCACCACTGCCCCAGCTGTGCTTGGTGCTTTGCATGTGAGAGTCTGACAGGTGCTTCATTGCTGTGGCTGATTTTTTTTTTTTCTTAATATCTACAACAATTTCTGCAGAAGTGATTAGGAAATATTTTTGGATCATGAACTTGGAGTGTAAGATATATGTTGTTCCTCGGAATTGTTTTCCAGTGCCAGACTTCCCATTATCTGTGTTTTAATGGAACATACATCCTCTTCAGCTGCACTCTGGGAGGTGTTATCTGCAAGGATCCAAGAGAGTCTGTTTGGTCATGGGCAAAGATCATGATGATGTACAACAGGCCTGGTCCACACCAAAAAAAGGGGTAATAAGCCTGTTTTCCAGAAATGGCTATCTTTAGATTTTTACATCATCTTGTGTTTTCCAAGGCTTGTTACGCTTCCATATCTGTTGGAACAAAGGGGAAGAAAGCCCTAGGGGATTTCTATTTTTATTATCACACAGCTGACTTGGTTAGCATGCAAATCTTGTATCTCTGTGCACTTCCTGTTTATGTCATCCTCAGGCTCTAGAGGATATCACAGCATGCTGGGCAATAATATAAGGGATTCAACAGGAAAGATTTTGAGTCTGACTTGGTGATACTTGTGCTTTGAAGTACAACTTAATGGGCACGTGTGATTAAAAGCTTTCATGATTGTAGAGGGAGCTTGAGTTTGTGATTCAGGTGCAAAAATACATGAAAAGGAAGTCAATATATTTTGTTTTATTGCACCTGTCACAAATTTTATGTTATCACAGTTATGAAGAACTGATGTACTATTTTTATTTTTTACATCTAAGATTGTAGATAATATTGTTAGCAATGTCTACACTAATGCCTCCTAATGGTAAATGTAGATATTGAGAGTTAAGAATATACTGACAAAGACAAAACAAAAATATAAGCTGAATTTAAGGACAGAGAGTAAATACTGATCATATATTTTTACCAAGAAAAATTACTTGTACTCCTGTAGAAACTGGTGAAAGCAAAAACAAATGCAGCATAGATCAAAGGGAAATACGAAATGTTAGGTGAATCAATATGTATTCAAAATGGAAAGAAACATATTCTCAGATCTAATGAGAAAATCTTCAAAGCTTGCAAATATTCTATGTGGTCTCTATTTTATATCTGTTGCTACTTTCAAGGAATAAATGGCACTATCTGCACAGTATAAATAAAGCAGAAAATAAATGTCTGGTGAATCAAGTTGTATCAGACTATATTTACACCATATAAACTTAACAGTAAGTGTCTACTGGATCACATCCCTGCTGCAATATTGGAGGACAAAGATTCATTGTATTATTTGTGGCATAGAAGGGCTGTATATTAACTTTAAATTTACCTGCCTTATAAAAATAAGTAAACGGGCTTAAAAAAAATATAAAGATACGTTAAACTACTCCCTAGCTGCGGAATCTGTCACTTTCAGAAAGTGGCCAGGAACTATGGAAACAACTTTTTAATAGAAGCTTTAAGACCCTTAAAACTGTAAGCTGAGGTGATGTGTTACAAGGGGGACTGCTTTACAGTATGACTCCTGAGACCACTTATGCATGTGTGAGTGTGAGAGTAGGTGCAATTTACTCACCAAATCCCAAATCTGCCATGTTACGGGAATGCAGCTCCACCTATTTAAATTGGGGGTCTCCACCTCAACAAAACAAAACTTTCCTTCCTTTAGTGCACTGTGTTAGAATCGGCTAAAAAGGAGGACATGGCTGTGTGAATACACTATTTAATTTTGTCTATACAGGCACAGGGGGTGGAAGATAAGTGGATGGATAGAACACATTTCTATGAAAATAGGAATTTGATTAAATTAATTAGCTGGAGAATAAAAGAAGAGAGATGAAGGAAGGGATGGATATTGTAAGAGAAAATGAAAAACTGAAATGCATTCCCTCCTTATTTTCATTTTTGACTTCTTACAACTTTTGCTTCTAACAGGTTCCAGTTATGCAATGGGCCTGTGTAAACACAGGCACATTTTCTTGCTCACAAAGCTTTCACTACTTGTCCAAAATAAAGCTGGTGGAGACCACAGCTTCACCAGCTGAGAACTGGACACAAGTCAGAGGCTAAGGTGATGTGTGGAGGTTGGAAAATGAGGCTGGTCACTTGTTCATAGACAGGGGAGCTGGAAGGGGAGATGAAGAAGTAAGGAAAAATGATGGAAGTGGAAAAGAAAGGCCGAAAGGTTTTAGTAAGGAATATTCAAAAAAAGGCAGGAAAAGGAAAAGACTGGGAATGTTTTTGTAAGAGGATGACAATTACTTGTTTGCAGGATTCATCAAGATGTGCAAGGAGAATCCATTAATTCCTTGCATGCACTCATGTTCATAAAGTGTGTGCACCTAAGTAAAGCATGAGCAAATCTGAAGAACTTTGGGCTTCAGAGGCTTGTCATTTTCTGACTATCTGGAGGACCTTGTTGGGGATCTTTTTAAACAAAAATGTAACCAGTTGGAAAAAGGAGTCTAGACATGAACAGGTCCACATATTGTACCTACATGCAAGACACAGCATTATCTGCATTCTTGGCTAGATGGCCATAAAATAGTTATGGATCCAGGAAACAGATGCATTGATTGCAGTTGAATATGTGACCACAACAGAGCATTTTCTTGGGTGCTTTCATAACAGTTTTCTCTAAACCTGTCACAAATAACCTGGAAAAATACAGAGAATTTCTGCTGGATATCAATATTTTGTTCAAAAGTAATAAGATATCATGCATGAACAAGCCAACATTGGACCTCAGATTCCTAGTTCAGCTTGCACTGCCATAAATATTGTTTTATGATGAGAAAAATCTTGCAAATATTCCACCTGAAACAAACAAAAAAAAGTCTAGATCCTTCAATATTACTTGGTGAAAGATTTGAAGACTCAAATCCCTATTTAAAATCTACCAGTGTTGTGTCATAGCATTTTTACCAGAGCCCTTGTAAATCAAGCCTTGATTTTTCTTTCATTTTATATTGCAGTGTGCTGCCACTTGGACATTAGCCATACTTTTCACTTCAGCAACTTGTCTGTGGCTGAATTACTGTCAAACACTTAAATGTTCTATAGGACTTTTCTCCTCAGATCCTCTATGCTCTGTGTAGAAAGCCTTTGCTCAGCAGAGGCAACTACAGCATTGAACCAGGCAACAAATAGTCAGTGTGGTGTTTTCACTTTCAAACATCGCAGAAAATATGTGGTCAGGATGATGGAAAGGACAGGATCATACCAGCTTCCCCAAGCTCCAAAAGGAGGCAGAGACCTCATTATGGTGGACAGAGCAAGACTAGATCCTAAATTCCCAAGTGGAATAAACTGAAGCAAATCCACGTCAGGCAGCATCTCTTCTGAACAAGAGAAGTCTTGCTAGATGTCCAAGTGCTGCCCTTGTCTGGCATATGGCAGTCACTTTGCTTGCCAAAGACTGAGCTGTGCCACTACACTGACTCTTTTCCACTAACTGCAGGACTGTGTTCTGTCGGGTTGAGATGGTGGTGCTGTTATTTGGGCTTTGAGAGCTGCACCTGTATTGACCTCCCCACTATCAAAACAGATTGTCTGGAGTTTGTCTAGTCAAAAGCAGCAATGACTGGGAACTTGAGGGCTGGTATTCTGTCCTTCACACTTTAGGAAATAACCCAAGTGCCCAGGCTGGAGGAACATGGAAGATGGCATACCAGATACAAAACGTGGTCATTGCAGCATTGTCTAGACAGATGCTCTGCTCCAGACTGGCTCCTGTGGAGTGACAGGTCACTCATTTCGATGACTTACATCTCTACTGAATTTTAATTAACAGAAGTGTGAGGAGCAGGTGTTAACTTGTTTTATAGATTCATTATAGTCCCTCGGGCTCCCTAGACACAGTTAGATATAGTTACCAAACATTTAGAAGTTCCTGCTTCTGACTCTTTTAATCTCATTTATAAACTTGTATTTGTAGCAGGTATTTATCCACATTAAGAATATTACTTTGAAGCCAGGCATTCAAACCCCAGGAAATGAGGACAAGTCCACCAAGAGCACTTCAGTGGGGATGGATGTGGTTTTTCTGCATCTAACTTGTGGGGACATTGTCAGCTCCCTTGTGGCTCCAGCTCTCCATTTGCCTTTCCCCTCTATGTCTTCAGGGATGCTACCATTCACCCCACCACAACTGCTACCTCATAGCTGCTCCATTCAAACCATCTGAAATTGCACAAGTTAGTTTACACACTACAATTCAAAGAGGTCTCTTCTATACTGTATTGTTTTGAGCTAGGTGAGGTGGAGAGCAATTACATGAACAGATACGAGCCACACACAGAGCGGTAACGTTGCGAGTGTATTTGTGTGTGAGGTGTGGAGGGATGCTAAGGGCATTAAATTCTTCATAGAGCCAAAATAGGGAGTGTGGCCAAGGTTAGGCTCATTTCTTAATGCCTGTTAGACATTTTTCCTGCATAGTGGTCAGCATTCCCTAAGTTACTTGGGCTCACAATGCACTTCTGCTACAAGAAATAAGTGCTAGAAGCTGGAGCCCTCAGATACCAACCAAGTACCGATCTCTGATATGACCTCTACACTTGAAAAAGAATCTCTTTTGTTTCCTGGACTGAGGTGCCTGTCAGCTTGGCTTTTCTCACAGAAACAGACATTCACTTAGCCCTCTTGTAAGGCAGTGGGTGGAGACTTGTTCTTCATTTATCCAAATGAAGAGTCTTAAACCTGTATATCCCATACTACCATGAAATGTTCCGTTCACCTGCAGGACTGGCATCCCTCTGATCCAGTGCACTGTTAAACATACAAGCAGCTCCAGGAGCAGAGGTTGAGAATGTGCTGATGGTGATGGTGGTGGTGGTGGTGGGCTTGTGATCAAATTTCTGCAGTAAAGGAGCAGAAGGGGGATGTAAAAACATCTCTTTACCTGCGTAATGAATCCCACAGACACATATCTGTTGAACTGACATTCTGCTCTCAAAGCTTTAGGCACTAATCAGAAAAATCTGAGTTTCTTTAGGTTCCCTTTACAGTAAGCAATATTGTAGAAATAATAGACATCTCTAGAGAATAATTCAGATTTTGGTCTTCATGTGATGATTACAAAGAAGCCTAGTGTGACTGCAATCATAATTACAATGCCTCTGTTACACACATAGAGTTAAGCAGGAGACCAGGTTTTGGTGCTTGAGAAGAGTCCCTAGAAGCTGTTGTCCTTGACTTCCAGGCTGGCCTTGATCCAACAGGCAAGGTTGGAGTACGCCTGCAGGCTCTGCTGTATGCATTTCACAGCTGAAGGTGTGTTATTTTGATAACTCCGTCAGGGCTACAGTGCTGAACTGTTCTAGAGACTGAGGAGTCCTGCATTAAGAGGTTACTAGACCCTGACTCCTTGTTATTGCACAGAAATGATGCAATGTATAATTCAGGGAATGAATGGTAAGGGGTGGAGCTGTAAGACCTATTATGATTTAACCTTTTACCATCAGCAGTAAATCCCCTGGTATGTATGTGTTTTATAAGAACTGGGCAGGACACAGTGTCAAAGGATGTTGAAACAGGATTTTACAGTAGCTAATATATACCATTTGCTGTAAAGAGAGCTCAACAAAGGCCCTGAGCTGAAAAAACACATCTATCTGTCCACATAAAT
>WAAE01022732.1:0-36918 GCA_013400495.1 Nicator chloris
TTCTTCCCAAGGCTGCGTTTGGAGTCAGGATGGCTCAGGAAAAGAGCTGCCTGGGAAAAAGGGATCATCTCTCAAAACGTCACCGGTACTCTCACAGTGCAAATAAAAACATTGGGCTGGGTTCTTCATTTCTGGTATGAGCAGCAGTCCCCTGACACACAAGAAGATATGAGCACGAATTGCTAAAAATACAACATCTTAGCAAGCTTGTAACATTCCAGTACTACAGAGCAGTTTAATTCCTAGTTAGAAGATGACACTGGGAAAGATGAACTTCATGGATTTTGTGGTACACAGCAGCAGTGGAAAAAAAAATAATTCTTTATATTTATTCCTAAAAGAGCTGCACAAACCAAGAGCAAACAATTCTACCACCTACACAGGACATCTCTTATCCACAGCTGCCTCGCCCCCCAAGTCAGAAACCACACACAACTGCCAGGCCTGGTGTTCAAAGCTTTGCCCTCACCAAAAAAAAAGAAGACTAACAGACCTCTGAGACAGAAAAAGCCATGAAGGAAATTCCATAGTCAAACCCCACTTGCAAACATCCAAATTCTCATGCTATTTAATACTTAGGGTAAGCAGAAATCCAAGGAAACTGAAGCTCCCATTTGGTGCAATCCAGACACAATCATCACCCCAAGTGCCACAATTCCCTGCAGGGTTTCTGACTCTTCTGAGCTGTAAGCAGAGCAAGCCCTGTGAGTTTTTTAAGAGAAGAGCCAACTAGTTTTCCCCAATATTATTTCACCTGACAGCAATTAATTATTCTGATTTATAGGAGGGCAATCAGAAGTTGTGCTGCCAAAATGACGCCTGGGCTAGGCAGTTGCAGTGGGAAGGAAAACCACAGGCACAACCTGATTGTGTCCAGCTCCTCCCCATTTTTCCCCTCTAAATCGACAGCAGGACTGCAAACCTCCAAGCAGGGCAGCCCCTTTGCTGCCTGAGCATTCCCAGATCAATCCCACAGGAAATACTCCTGCTCTGTTCAAACAAGTCTCGGGGCTCTGGGAAACATCACAGTGGCAGGCACTGGGGCTGCCTCAGTGCAGGAGGCTGCAGGAATTGCAGAGCAGCCATCCCAGCAGGAATTGCCTGCCCAAAAGGCATCTGTCCCACGCTGCCTCTCCTCTGTGGGCACCAGCCATCCTTCCTGCACACCCTTCAGCCAAGCTTCCCCTGCTCCTCCAACCCAGTCCTGGCTGTTGCTCTCTGTGCCACACACATCCCAACACTCCTGTAATTCTGGAAAAACAAATACTTGCTTGTTTTTATTGTTTTTTTCCTTTTTTTTAACTATCTTTTCCTTTTTCTGACTTGCACTTACAGGTTACTGCTTCATGACGAACAGGCAGAGGAAATCCCAGAATGGTTTGGGTGGGAAGGGACCTCAAAGCCCATCCAGTCCTGTCACTGCCACGGGCAGGGACACCTTCCACTATCCCAGGCTGCTCCAAGCCCCTTCCAACCTGGCCTTGCAATGGTCCTGATTGTTCACCCTGGAAAAGAGAAGCTCTGGAGTGACCTCACTGTGGCCTTCCAGGACCTGAAGGAGCTATATGACACATGGAGACCTGGGACAAGGGATGGGGTGCCAGGACACAGGGAATGGCTTCCCACTGCCAGAGGGCAGGGATGGATGGGATATTGGGAAGGAATTGTTCCCTGGGAGGGTGGGCAGGCCCTGGCACAGGGTGCCCAGAGCAGCTGGGGCTGCCCCTGGATCCCTGGAAGTGCCCAAGGCCAGGCTGGACATTGGGGCTTGGAGCAGCCTGGGACAGTGGAAGGTGTCCCTGCTCATGGCAGGGGTGGCACTGGATGGACTTTGAGGTCCCTTCCCACCCAAACCATTCTGGGACTCTGTGATCTGCACATCCCAATAGGATGGAGCTGTCTGGCTGCTGCCTGCATCCCACAGTCAGTGACTGTCCCATGTGCCATTTCCTGTGCTCAGCAGTCAGGAGGCAGTGCAGAGACATCCTGAGGACGAGAGAATCAGTCCAGTCAAAACTGAGCACAAGGAAACCCTTTCAGAAAGGACTTGCCTCAATGGTGACGAGAAGAGCAGTGCCTGATGACCTGGCACACACGCCCCAGGCAAGCAAAAGACAAAAACAACTTTTCCTTGTTTTCCTTTAGAGCTTGGAAACTTGGAAGGATTTTTTTGTGCTTAAATATCCAAGCCAACAGATTCAGAATATGCGGCTGCATGAAGGATGCTGGAAAACATTGATTTCAGGATTATTCAATAACCCTTCTCTTCCCTGTTGTTCTGATGAATGAGAATTGGAGCTAATTTGCTGGAGTGAATTATTTATTGTTATGAAACCTTACGGCTCGCAGATGGTCACTGTTATTGTAAGCATTGCAGGGGACCTGCAGCATCTTGCTGGGGCCTTTCCTGCTTTATTTAATTCCAGAAGAAAACAGACCTATCTGCCAATATGCCCCAAAAAAAGTCCATTTTCTCTGTATTACCACTGGAACTATACCCTCTTCCCACTGCTGGCTGCTTCCCTTTTTCCAGTAAAAGGCATCAAGTGCAGATTGGTTTCAAAGAGAGAGAATGAATGCTCCTTTCATGGAGGAAAATGAACTCTCAGCAAGGAAACCCTTCTGTAACCAATATCACTTGGGTATTGTTCTTGCCTCTTCCAGCAACCATAACCCTCACTCCCAAGGACAGAGAAGGTTGCACACTCCAATCAATAAATCTAAGATAATAAAGGCATAATTATCTGCCTCAGATTCCCCTAAAAATCTGAGCCATTGAGCTCCTTGGCCCCATCCTCCTCGGATTTGAGGCTTGGGCTTTGCCAGGAGGTGAAAAAAAAAGAGAGGGATGAGGAACACAGCAAACACTGGAGGTCTGTGACCCCTTCCCCAAACAAAATTATCAATTGCAGGAGAGCAGCAGGGCTCTGGTTTCACCCTGCAAGAGGCCAAAGTGCTGCTCCTTCTGTTCTAGGAAGGGGAAAAAAAGAGTGAGTGAAACAGCACAGTTTCTTTGCAAGGTCTTGGAAAATTAACCCCAGCAAGACAAGTGCTGGGATGGAGACTCGGGCAGCTGGCTGAGCTTCAGGACAAGTGGGAATCACTCAGCTCCCCTTAAAACACTCAGTGACACAACATCATGGTGATAGCCTTCTCTTAAACAGAACATTTGGGGTTTTTTATATAAAACATCCTTTTTCTTCACACATAAATCCGATTATCAGCTATTCCAGCAGGAAAAAAAAAGGAGCAATTAGATTTGGAAAAGTGTAGCCAGCAGTGAATGTGCACACAAAGTGATTCTGGAGTGTAAACAAAGCTGGTTTAAACCATTCTGCTTTATTCTTTTTCATTAGTTTGCAGAGATTATATTCAACTATTTGCTTTTTAATCACATTTGAAAACATTAATTTCCTATCAACAGCCCTGATTTCAAGTGCAAACACTGCTTAATTAGAACTCGTGGGGAAATGATTTCAGGTCCTGTGGAAAATGAGCCTGCTTTCATTTCACACAGAAAAACCACTCGCAGCCCAAAGGTTACCCCGTTTATTCCTGGGGAAAATCCAAATGCCAAAGAGGAAAACCAAAAATCCACTTTTTGATGTGCATCAAGGTTCCCTCCAATTCTCCAGGACAAGGTAACTGGAGAGGTAAAAAGGATGTTCCATCCATGGATGTTCCATCCATACTGCATGGAATCACACCTTTGAAAAATTCCAGAGCCTACCAAAAGCAAATCCCCTGGGGAAATAAAATTTACTGATAGGAAACCAGTTTGAAAGGAGAAAAAAAACTGCAGCCACCATAACAGAACAACCAGAACCTGCAGATCCAAAAGCTTTCTTTAAAAGTCAGGTGAGGATATAGTGTCTCTCTCTGTTCATTCCTGTGCTTTCTTCTGGTTTTGGAATCAAGAGAATATCCTGTGCTGAAAGGGACTCCCAAGGATCATCCAATCCCACTCTTGGCCAGACACCTCAAAAATCCCACCCTGTGCACCCCTGGGAATGTTGTCCAAACACTCCTGGAGCTCTGGCAGTCTCAGGGCCCTGCCCATTCCCTGAGAGCCTGGGCAGTGCCCCAGCACCCTCTGGGGGAAGAACTTTTCCCTAATTTCCAAATTAAATCTTGCATGGAAAGGAAAGAAGCCACTAAGTTGTGAATTTCTCAGCTTTGCCTCAGCAGAACTAAATAGGAGGAGACATGGGCTCTAAAAAGCTGAACATAATAGGACTGTAACAGGAAACGTCAGTTGGTGCAGAAGGGAAGGAGGAGGTGATCAAATCAACCCACATTTACTTAAGGAAGTCAGATGAGATGCTATTTTGAATGAAGGAAACAATACAAGGAGTAAGGGGAGCTATGAGGGACACACATCCATAAAGCTCCCTCAGCAAACAGCCCCTCTGGCCATTGCAGACCCCATTCCTGCTCCTAAAGCACCTCAATTACTGACTGCTGGGCTGGATTTCCTGCAAATTCCCAGTGCTGCCCAGCTGGCAAAGCCTGGGCACAAATACAGAATCCCAGGATCCCAGGGTGGCTGAGGCTGAAGGGAGCTCCGTGGGCACCTGGTGCCACCTCCCTGCTCCAGCAGGGCCATCCCAGAGCACAGGGCACAGCACTGTGTGCACACAGCTCTGCCAGAGCCCCAGGGAGGAGAGCCCCGAGGCTGTGTGGACAATGTGCTCAGGGCTGGGCAGTGCCCAGGGCAGAAGTTGTGCCTCCTGTGCAGGGGCAATTGCTGGGCTCAGGCCCTGCCCGTGGCTCTGGTGCCATTGCTGGGCCCCCGCAGCAGAGCCTGGGCCCTGCTGGGAGCCCTCCCTGCACACAGGGACAGCCAGGGCTCAGGGCCCCTCTCAGCTGGGGCTCCTCTCCAGGCTGCAGAGCCCCAGCTCCCTCAGCCTTTGCTGGGCAGGGAAGGATGGCAGCAGAGCCTCTTTTATCCCCCAGGACGTGTTGTAGTCTAGTTTCTCCAATTAAACCAACGCTTCTCCTACAGATTACCAAAATACCCACTTGGAGCATCCAGCTACTAAGTGAAGCTCCACACACTGGAGCAGTCTGGCACAAATGTTTTCACTCAGCACAATCAATATCTTCCCTTGGCTTTCCTCCTGCAAGTTTGACAGGATCGTAAGGGAATGGAACAAAAGGAGTTGTGTCATTCAAATCCTCTGGAACTTAGAGAAACAGAGCCTGTTTGACTCGGGTTCGTGTGCGACACCACACTCCAGGCTGATACAGACAGAAGAGTGATCCTTGCCCCCAAAATTCCTGATTTTTCCTTAGGTACTCCCAGCCATCCTCAGCACTGGCCATTACTTTGTGCCTTGTCCTGTCATTTCTGGACTCTGGAGTTGTTTGAAGAGCACAAACGAACGTGCACAAGCACTGCTGACCTTTCTTTGAGTGCTCAGAAACGCTGCATCTGTAAGGGTACGAAACAGCCAGGAAATTTTTCATCTTTTATTCATCTGACTAGCTCTTACTGCAAAAGAATTGTGAAATTGAAAACTAGAAATTTTGGACAGACCTGGGAAAGCAATTCAAATGCAAATACCAGCAGCTTGGTGCAAAGACAATGAAACTCAACACATGGACACCGAGTTACAACAAAAGATTCATTAGAAGAGGTGTCAGAGCAGACAAAAAACTGAGTAACCCGGTTCAAATCACCACGGCAGACATTTCAAAGGCCTGCTTTACAAAATAATCAGGGAATATTTAATGGTCAGCTTCACCAGGCACCTGGTGTGAAGGTGAAGTGCAAGGCTGGGGCCACGCCCTGGCTCTCCTGGGGTTTATCCCCGTTACAGAACTGTCTCTGTGCCCCACACAGGGAATTTCCCTACGCCTCTCGCTGGGAACACTTCAGGCAGTTAGCAAGGCTCCCATTTCACTCCACATAACTCAGAATGGGTACGACTTCCATCAGCACAAAGCCTCTGCAGTGCAGCTCTCCAGCTGCTCAGCTCCCCACCCTCCCAGGGTTATCAGTCCATTCCTGAGTGTCCTTCGGGATGAAGATGCTATTTTGGCCTCCATCTCTCCACACTGCCTCATCCATCCTCCCAGAGCTTGATGAGATCATTTTCTTGAGTGCTGCAAGCAGTGAAGAACACACCAATTTCCAGCCACGACTGCTGGCCCTGCATGCTAAGGGCTGGCTGGCTCAGGGGATGTCAGCTGGTGTGCCAAAGAGCCACTGGGAACGGCAGCAAGGAAGGAGAAATTGCTCCTTGGATGCCTTGGCCTCAAAGTTTGGAAACTCTGAGGTTTCACAAGTACAGTGTGAAATATGATTTAGCACAGGAGGTGTTGTTCATAGCAGTGTGAGGATGATCCAAAACCCACACCTGCCCCTGAGTTCAGCAAAGCCACCTGGCACAAGTGTCCCAGCACGACTTCAGGTGACAATGTCTGCTTCCATCAGCACTTGGGATAACTCAGAGAAATGGGAGGGAGGTTAAAATAGAAGTTGCCAGAATCAGCAAGATCAGAGAGCTCCTTGCTCTGCTCCTGTACTAAGGGGTGGATTTCATTCCTGGCAAAGCCAAGGTTTTCCAGCTGCCCAGCACTGCTGATGAACTCGGCACATCCACTCTGGTGACTTCTGACTGTACTCAGGCTGTTTGGCCCAAATGCACTCCTGGCACCCCTCCTTCCAAATTCCAGACGCTTTTTAGCAACCTGGTACAGAATGACACAATTAGGAGAAAATCCCAGAATCCCAGAGTGGTTTCAGTTGGAAGAGACTTTAACGTCTAGCCTGTCCCCAGCCCTGCCATGGGCAGGGACACCTTCCACTATCCCAGGTTGTTCCAAGCCCTTTCCAGCCTGGCCCTGGACACTTCCAGGGATTCAGGGGCAGTGAGTTTTCCACGTCTGGGATGTGCAACTGTGCTGCCCCAGCCCTTCCCCAGAGCCCAGAGATGCCCAGCACGGCCCGGAGATGCCATCAAGCTCTGCAGACAAGACACACATCCCAAGTGCTGCAGGAAACTCCAGCTCCTCCCTTTTTAAGGGATGCTGAGAAGCTGTTTGGCAGGAAAGATGACCTTACTGCCTCGTGTCCAGATCAGTAGTCGAGTATTTCTCCAAATGATGCTTCCAAAGCCATGGGCATTTAAGAGCAATAAAGAAGAAAGGGGATAAGGATTTCGCTGTACAAACAAGATCTCAGCTCCCTCTGCCCTCCTCAAGGACCTCCAGCCAAAGTGATCTCCACAAGGATGAGATGTTTGCCATCTCTCCCCTCCAGACCTGCAGGCAGCTCAGCAGCCTCTCTGCTGGCAGCAAAATCCACTCCGTTTCAGTTAACACGCAAGAGAGGAGCCCGTGGTTTCTGAGAAGCTGAAAATGAGCATCTTCCAGAAAAACAAACCCATAATAAACAGCCCAATAACGCCTGACTGCTTTATCTCCATCACACACAAGCAAAGCACAGATTTTCTGCTCCATCATATTCAACACACAAATCCACAGCTCACAAACACTCCTGCCGCAAGTTTTGGTGGGTGGGTTTTCTTGGGGGCATTTTTGCTGCGAGGACAAACAAAGGCAGCAATCCTGAGCGTCTGAAAGGCTGCAATTGCTGCCAAATCAGAACTGAATCAGCTATTAAACACCTCTACAAATCACCCTGATATCGGGAAAACAAACCATGCCCGTGTTAGCCAGAAACATGGGAGGCTCTGGGATGAATCACAGCGGTGACGTGGCTGCCGTGCTTGAAAGGACACAGTCATGACTTGGGGACGTCACCAGACGGCCCAGAACCATCACCCACCAAGACATATTTCTTGGTAGCTGCTCTCTAGAGCTTTTCAGGTGCAAGGCTGGTGTGTGCTGTGATTTATTTTGGGCTGGGAAAGCAGCAATCTCACCTTATCGGATACTTTATCGACCCATCAAGTAGAAAATTCCTCTTAAATCTTGCTTTTTCTTTGAAGTACTTTCCAAAAAGTAAACAAAGGCACTTAAAAGGTCACAGACAGGTTTTCTTTCCTGCACATGAAAGATGGAGGCATTTTTAAGCCTGCCAATATTTTCAAAGCCAGTCTCCTGTATCGCCTCCAAATGGCTGGGAGAAGAGAAAATGTCTCTCTGCACCTGTGTTTTCCCCCTCTAAATGAAAGGGTCGTTTCCTGACCCACTGAAAATCATGAAGCGGATCAAGAATGACAGAAAATGTTTTCAGGCTGAGGGAAAAGGGACTCCTGTGGGCAAATGGAATTCATCTGAGGAGGGGCTGGCAGGCTGGATCCAAAATAAATGAGGTGCTGAGCCATCTCACCGAGCCTGGAGCAGCAGTCATGTGAAACATTGCTGTATCCAAAAAGGGAGGGAGATGTTGGCCATCTCTCTGTTTTTGCTGTGGAAAAGCAGAACCTGCATCTCCTCAGGAGGAACTCCCCGGGTGAGACCCAGCAGAGCCACGAGGGAATGGATTGGAAAGGAAGGATGAAGGAGAAAAGCACGACACAGTCAGAGGGGTGTTCCAGCACCCAGATGTCCTACAAACAGCACCTGGCCCACGCTCCAGCACACAGAAAAGGAAGCCAAGATCACGGAGTGCAAGTCCAGAGCAGAAAAGGGGATTTCTTTCCAAGCAAATAAAACTTGGAAGTACAATACAACCTTTAGCCACTGGTCCCTTCTGCAGGGTTGGGTCAGTGAAGCACCCTAAAACCAACGGGATTGTTTTTTCCCTGGATTACTGATGATTATGGAATTGCCCAGTATGGATCCACTCAGGAATATTCAACAAAGGGAGCCACTGACTAATTGTTGGTGTGCAGCCTGCTGGGAACAGCTGCTTTGAATACTGATCACCTGAGCAGATTAATTCATAATTAACGTCTGCATGGAATCTGAGGGCTTCTAAAAATAAATGGCTCTTCCCAGCCTGGACAATTAGGGTTTGTTTTGTTCCTCTGGAGGTGAAACCCAGCTCTTTAGGAATGTGCTACGCTCTTCCAGGCTGAGAGTCCTGGGGAGACCCACCAAAAAAATATAATCCCTCAGATTTTGTCACTCGGCCGAATGCTGTCGGACTCTGCCTTGGAGACTCAGCCTCAACCTGCCTGCCAAGGTAACATTGGCTTGTTCACAGCACTGAGTGCTCCTCTTTCACCCTGCTCAGGGTTTGCTCCACGTTTGGGCAGGTTTAGAGCTCATCCCAAGGCTGGGCATCCACACGGAGCACAGACTGAATCCCCACGCTGCTTCTACCAGGGAATTTCCTCCTCCAAGCCCTGCCTTGGTTCCTGCCCCAAGCAGGTAAAATGACTTTATTAGCAGAAGCACCCTGCCATTCCATTCCAGCAGTCAATAAAACCCTTCATGTCTGTCTGTGCTGCTTTTCCTCAACGGCTTTATCTGTCTGCTGATCGCTTTTCCCCATTCACTGAGACACAAATCCCACACAGTGTCACTCCATTCCTCAGGTTCCCACAGTGCAGGAATCAATATATTTGAAAAGAGAAAAAGGCTGCCATTTCCTGAGGCCAGCATTCCCTTCCCTGGGAGCCTTGGCAGCGTTGGCTGTGAAACAAAACCATTTTTGAGGTTATTAACCTGCACAGGGGAGCTGAGGGGAAAATTCTGCACATCCTCTAAAACGGATTCCTCTGGATTGCACAGCAGCCCAAGGAGTTGTTCCCTGGCACGAATAATAGACCAAACACAACAGTGGCTGTTTTCAGCCCACGTTTTAGGTTATGGAATTGCTTCTTGCTGAGGTTATTCTGGAAATTAGGAGAGTTTCAGACTGCCTGGGAATGCAAATTCTTAGGGCAGCGTAGCAACAACAGCTCAGGGGGTGACTTGTAACAAGGACAGAAGGAAGAAAATAGGAAGGATTGGTAAAAAAACCTCCTGCAAGACCTTTGTTCAAGCTTGTCAACAACAGAATCTGGCTGCTCTTCCCCTGTAAGAATTAGGTCTAACTCTGGTAAAGACCACCAAAAAAAACCTCATTTTGTCAGCTAAAATCATTTCCTTTCCTCACTCAGTACTTGGGTTATTGTATGGGGAAAGTCCTTAAGAAAGCAATCCCTGAGCACATCAAGAAATCTGGGGTGTATCTTGAGATCAAGACAAACCACACAGCAAGGACTGTGTGGTAAACTGTGATCAGGAGGTCACTCAGGAAGGCTGCAGGGGGAAAACACAGATCTTTTCAAAGACACACAGAGACCATTTAGCCAAAGAGCAGAAAGTGCCCAGTGATGGTCAGGCTGGAGGTGCTTACACCCAAACTTGCTGCAAGGCAGCAGCCTGCCATGTCTGGATTTTCAAATTCGAACACAGTGAATAATGGTTCCATTAGCAGTGTTTTTAACTGGCAGAGTCACTCCAGCTGAACTTCCCACAGCAAAGACAGATGCAAGCACTTCTTATGCTTCAAGGAGTGGCCCTTAGCTCTGAAAAGGACAAAGTTTTGATCCCACCTCCTAAATCATGCACTGGAGGGTGGAAGTTCTGTAAAAAAAAAGAACACAGTGAACCATTTCTGTCCAAGTGTATATATTCCCATTCACCAGGAAGATCCCTTGTGTCCCAGTTGTTTCCTTTTGGGTTTTTTTATGATGCCATTAGTCAGCCACGGGGCTGTGGGGCCTGAGGGGTGCAAGTGTTCTCAATACTCCATCAGCATCTCTCCAGACTCCCTATGACTGGGACTTTTAGCCCTATCCAATATGAACTGGAGGAAAAATCACTCCTCTTCCCTGCTGGATGACTTGAGGCTTTCCCAGCCAGATGTTCTACCTGAACTCCCTTCCCACCACAGAACAAGCAAGGAAAAAGCTGAGACACTTTGCTTTAATCGCCTTCATTAACAAACCCATCCGTTAAAGTTTAATTTCTCGACCAGATAATAAATTTAGGCATTGTTTCCTCCCAGCAGAGCCCAGTTTTCAGGCTGTTTTTGTGATGGCAAGCTCTGGGGAGGAGCTGTGGTGTCCATTCCTCCAGGCAGCACCAAGGCATCTCAGGAAACCTTTGTGCCCAGCTCACCACCAGGAACAGGGTAGGTGCAATTCCCTGTTAAAGCACTCAGGGAATTGGACTGAACCCCTGCAGCTGTGACACGAGGGGCAGCAATGCCTGCTTTTGGAAAAACTCAGTCGTTTAACAAACCCAGTTCTCTTTTCTCTGCTCGAAGTTGATGTCCTGAAGAATTGAGCCCTGCAAGGAGAAGCAGGGCATTCTCCCAGCTCCCACTCCTGCCCGTGTGAGGGGATGATGTTAGAATCCCAAGCAGGCTGGAGACAGAAGCAGCAGCAATATTCCAGCACATTAGCAATCATCTGCCACGGGGAGAGCTAATTTTTGCCTCATTAGAGCCTGATATGAATCTGTGATGTTGAGCAGTTCTGTTTGCAGCCGCTCCCAACCTGCTCTGGCCAGGTTTTTGTGGTAATCATTAGGCTGAACCAGAGCAGGGATGTTGGGAAAGCATCTCTTCCAAAAGAAACACGGTAGCTGTTAATGCACACCAAGACTCAGTGAGCCCTTCTGGTTCTTTAAAGGGTGCCTTTTCCATGCTTTGAATCTTTCAAGGGATCGGGAAGGACATCCAGGGATGAGTTAGCACAAGGTCTCACAGGCCACCAGGGATATATTCCAAATATCCTGCACACAGCAAAGCCGACAGAACAAATGCTGTGGAAGGAAACAGCTAAATCAAGTTAATAAAATTACACATTCCCTTAGGGAGGGAATCGTACTTGAAATGTAAAAACCCTCTACATTTCCTAAGGAATTGTTCATGTCAAATTTGTATCCTGTCTTTCCTTTCCCCACCGAGGGGAAAAAAAAAAAAAAAAAAAAAAGCTTTTTTTTTTTGCTCTTAGGACCTGTTGCCTGTTTGGGTCTGCTGGTGACTGCTAATTCCCAGATGGTGGAAACCTCCTCAGCCCTGGCACATTTCCATTCCCTGTTCCCCTTCTCCACAATACAGAGCAACCTGCTCTGGGGGAAGCTGTCCCTGCCCAAGGCAGGAGGTGGAACTGGATGAGCTTTAAGGCCACGGACACTTCCAGGGATTGGGAATCCACAGCTTCTCTGGCAACCTGTGCCAGGACCTCCCCATTATGGGGAATGACATCCTGAATAAGCACAGGACAATCCAAACCAGTCTGACAGGACTCTGAGAAACCCTCCCAGTGATGCTCGTCACTCCCACAGCATTGCCACTGCATTAACTTGTTTATTATGAGCTTTCAAAAATGCTGATTCTTTCTACTCCTTATGGAGCTCTTAAAAATCACTAATTTGTAATATTGGAGAGAATACTCCCTGATTTCTAATCTGGCATCAGAGCCACTCCTGATGCAGATATCCCACAGTCTGACAGCTGATCTACATAATGTGGTGAAAGTACTTATAACTCATCTCCAGACAGGGAAATAAATCTCCAGCCCCTCTTTTTGCTGTGCACTGCAGCACAATGCACAGCTCTGGAAACGCCTCCTGAGTGCCTGTTCTGACTTGGAGGGCTCAGAAAATTAAAACTGTGTTAGAAAATAGATCATTTTCAGCACTTACCCAGGGGGAACAAAAGCTCAGCAAGAGTTTTTAACCCTTAACCTGTTTAGACATCAGCAACCCTAAGAAATGGGGATTTATCCGTTCCATGGGGCCCTGCACAGGAGGGACCTGGAGCTGCTGGAGACAGTCCAGGGGAGGCAGCAGGATGATCAGAGGGATGGAGCAGCTCTGCTGGGAGGAAAGGCTGAGAGAGCTGGGATTGTTCAGCCTGGAGAGGAGAAGCTTTGGGGTGACCCAGTTGTGGCCTTCCACGGCCTGAAGGAGCTGCAAGAAACATGGAGAGAGACCTGGGACAAGGGATGGAGGGCCAGGACACAGGGAATGGCTTCCCAGTGCCAGAGGGCAGGGATGGATGGGATATTGGGCAGGAATTGTTCCCTGGGAGGGTGGGCAGGCCCTGGCACAGGGTGCCCAGAGCAGCTGTGGCTGCCCCTGGATCCCTGGCAGTGCCCAAGGCCAGGTTGGACTTTAGGGCTTGGAGCAGTCTGGGACAGTGGAAAGTGTCCCTTTGAGGTCCCCTCCCATTGTCCTTCCTGCCTTGGCCCGATCAGCCCTGAGCAGTCCTCAGTGGAAGTCCCCACATCCACATCCCATCCCACACTCCATTGCCTCCCATCAGCTTTCATTTACTGTGAGATTTTATGCTCTGCTTCGGCCCCAGCTCTCACTCTCTTTTTCAGCCGCCTTGTTTGAGGCCAGAGCACGAAGGAAAGGTTTCACTTACTGCTCATCCTCCTCTGGTAAATAACAACATTAAACAGAGCATGGAGACAGCAGCTCGGTGACAGATGGGGCTGTGCTGGTTTGTGTCACCCAAGGACCTGGCTCGGAATGCTAACACATGGAAATCACCCAGCTGCAGAACTGGGAAGCAAATCTGGGGAGCAGCAAGAGGGATAAAGAGCTCCAGCCCTTTTTTTTTTTCTGTCAGCTTCCCTGGAAATGTTTGAGGGCAAGCTGGAGCAATCTGGGATAGTGGAAGGTGTCCCTGCCCATGGCAGGGAATGAGATGTTCTTTAAGGTCCCTCCCAGCACAAACCATTCCGGGATCTGGGATTTATTTTGCCAAAATAAGACAGAAAACTGAGACGACCATTAAAATTTAAAAGACGAAGCAGCACAAAAAGCTGTTGGGACTTCTCTGCCCCTTGATCTTCCCACCCACCACCCAAAGCTCCTAAGGAAACCCAAATGCTTTTTGCTCCAGTGGAGAGAGCACAAGAGCAGCAAAGAAGTGATCCTCCCAGCAGCAACGATGAGCAAAGCAAGTTCTGCAGTGCTAAATAAGTTCAGCCAAGTGGGGTCTGTGAAAAAGGCCTGGTTTTTCCAAGAAGGAAAACAGTGTCCTGGAGAGAGCTGACAAATGATAATAAGCTGAGGCTGCTGGTAGAAAGCAGAAAATAAACTTCCTTTCTTTTCATTCATCATGCAGCAGGTCCACTTGTTCCCTCCAGATGAACAGCCCCAAGGACATCTCCTTCTCTTATCTTGTACCAACCAGGAACAAAAACATTCCTGGCTTTAAAAAAAAATTGTCTTCCATGGGTTTATTCAGCCCAAATTTGAACACAGGAGTGCAGTGTGAAATGGAGATCTCTGGAGCTGGTTCTCATTTCAGGGCACGTTGACCAGTTGGCTCTAAAAAATTTCCATCCTGGGACCTGACACTTGGGGATTTTCCTCAGCCACTGTGGAATTTTTACTCCATGGGTTTTTAAAAACCTCCAGGGATCACTGGAAAACTTAAATTTCAGCGGTGATGCCAGTTTTCCATCTTACTTCTGCCAAATAAACCCTAAGCTTTGGGTTGGGAGGAACTTTAAAGCTCATCTCATTCCAGCCCCTGCCATGGGTTACAGGTTTAGGGGCACAAATGGCTCCACAATCCTTAGGAATATTGTTTTGCAGGGATGCCGGCAGTAAATTCCTAAGTTTTTCACCCTTTTCAATGGACACAACCCCGTGCCAGGTGCTCTGGGATGACCCTGCTGGAGCAAGGAGGTGGCACCAGATGTCCCTTCCACCCTGATTGTCCCATGATCCTAAAGGCAGCAGGGCTTGGCCATAGCCAGTTCCTCACTCCCCACTGCACACCTTTAATCCACATTCCAACTGGACTTCCCTTTCCTGAAGGGAATTATTGTCACAAGAGAACAGGACAAAAGAACACAGTGTTTTGGGCTGAAAACTCTGTGGGGGGGGAAAAAAACCCTAATTTAAGTCAGATTACAAATAGTTATAAACAAAGACCTTTTAAAAGCTCCTGGACCTCTCCATCCCCTCCCAAAAAAAGTAATGAGAGAAAAGAGCTGGGAGCAGAAGAACAACAAGCAACAGAAAATACAATTAACTTTAGGAAGCCTGTGAAGTTACACGTAAAAATAAAAAAAAAAACAAACCACAATCCAGGCAGAAAATGACTTCAAGTTACCTCCTGCTCCAAGATAAGAGTTTACAGAGTTTCAGCAGTGATAGAGAGTCCCTTGTGGAGCTCCACTGCGAGGATGGGGCTGCAGAACTACCCCAGGATTCTTGCTTTTCCAGATCTGCAGCATCTCCAATCCGGCTGCTGCTGCTATTGAGAATATGAGAAAGCTCACCCACTGTTATTTCATGTTCTGGTGGCTCCACAAAATAGCTTTTGCAGTCAGAACCCAGAGGTTGTGAAAATATTTAGCACAAGGATGGCAAACATCTTATTTTTATTAGTTTTTCCATCTTAAATCCAACGTGTTCTGATTGCATTTAATTATCATCTGTGCCTGGATGTGCGAGGAGCAGCAGCAGCTGCTGGGATACACTGTAATTTCCATTATTTTAGACAAATATAGTGCAAACATTGATCTGACATTTTGATTTGTTTCCTAAGAGCGGAATTCTCATTTTTTCCCCCAAACCCATCTGCCAGGGCTGCAAAGAAGTTGCAGATCAGGACCCCGCACATCAAAGCCCAGGAAAAAATCAGAAAACTTTGCCAAATAATGGAATGCAAACATCTCCCACCCCCTTCCCGGTTTTATCCTTTTGTTTGGGTTTCTTCTCAGAGCTGTCTCTGTCAAACTCCTGGGCTGCACAAAGCCTTGGCCACAAAAATCCACGGGAGGTTTTTCCCTCCGAGACAAGGAGAAGAAACATCGGCGGAGAAGAAAACGCAGGAAATGTTCTCCTGAGCTTCCCCCAGGGTGAAGAGATGTTCAACCAAGGGGAAGTGGTTCAGGAACGTGGAAAAGCTCCCTGGGACCCAGAGGAATGGTTTCCTCCATTTCACCCATTCCTGCCTGGAATGGCAGTGATGAAGTCACTACTCAGCAACTCTTTGGGATGAGCTGCTACGGAAACTCTGCAGGATTCCAGATGAAGCCAGAGCTGATCCCTTCCAGCTCAGGCTGTTCTGACCCAGCCTCTCTCTCCTTCCCCTTCCCAAAACTGGTGAGTTTGAGCTCTCTCCCCAGAACCAAGAGCAAAAACAAAGGGCACGGAGCTCCCATGGTCCGATTATTTTTGTAGATGAGGTTTCCAAGCAAACAAGGAATCCAAAGCCAGTGGAGCCCACACAAAGGGAGTCCTCCCTTTACTGGTCCTTTAATGACAGTTTGGATTCTAACAGTGGAGTTTTTCTGTCTGCACACACAGCCTGAGTTACAGAGCCCTGGAGCTGAAGGGGCACAGCCAAAGGTCAGAACTCAGGCTCCTCCACGTTCACTGCTGGCCTGAAAAGTCCTTTTATTTCACCTCTCACTTGTGGGAGCTGCAACAAAACGGAGTCGTGGAAGAGTGGGAGGGACAAGAAAGACCTTTGTGCCTCCCTTCCCAGCTGCTATTATTAATAAAATGAATGAGGCTTTATCTCCCCAATTTCCTTGGTAAATAAAACCCCCTCCACCACGAAGCAGCCTTTGCACAACTGCTGAGCAGAACAAAAATCAATGGCACATCAGCTATGATCCTATAGGTGAAAAATCCACTCTAATTACATTTGTCATCCGGTAGGAACTGTTTTGGAAGAGGATACACCTATCCACTGTTTTCCCTGGAGAGGGAAAGATGGATATGTGGCTGCCTGGGGATGAACCAGGTTGTAGGAAAGCATTTACAGAATAATTTATCTGTTTGATAAACTCCTGGCGCTCCTCCCCAGCAATGAATTCTTTCAGCTTTTGCCAAGGCTGCCCCAGTTTTGTGTCAGTACCACAGTGCAGAAAGACTCAGAGAGGCTCAGGTAATGATTAGAGGCATGGAAAGAGGAGTAAATCACTGTGAATAGGAGCACATCCCAAAGAAAGCCAGGCATTCACTGGGAAAATGAAAGGATTTCTCAGGTCAGCCCGACACTCAAACTTCTACAGAAGAACCTGCCAGCAGGCCCCTCTCATCCAATTCCAAGGGGAATTTGTGCTGGCAGCAGGACAGAGACACCAGACTCAGCTGTTTAGGGGATTTCTATCTGTATAAATCACCAAATACCCTCCAGTCCCTCCTCTCCTCTGCCAGTCCGGCAACACCTTCACAAATTTGGGAAGTCTGAAGTCATCAGTCCCAGCTTGGATTCCACTTTCTTCTCCTCCCTACCAAATATTGGCTTAGTTAACCAAAGGTTAGGTTTTCCTTGCTGAAAAGGGATGACTTCACTGTTATTTCTGACTGCATTTTAAGTGCTAAGGTTTAGCTCTGCCGCATTAAAAATAACTGCTGTATCCAGAATATCAAACCACATCTGTCATGAGCCCAATCATCCTTTCATATCCCATTTCATCTCATGAACATTTCATGAAGTAAGTACAAGAAATGTTTAATTCCCCATCACTAATATGGGTAAATAATATTCTTGGAAGAGTTAATCATTAAGACACCGTAAAATTAAAATAATGAGCTGATAACAGGGGAAGATTTGCATTCCATTGCCCCAGCTATGGCAGGACAACCCAGTTTCTCCAAGAGGCAGGAAACTCGTGAAGCTTGCAGGATTTCAGAGAGGAGCAGAAGGAAAAAAACCCTGATCTGACTCCTGCCCAACCCTGCAGGACCAGGACGAAGGAAACAAAAATGGACAGTACAAAAGCAGATGAAAGCGTGAAACAGGAGAGCAAAGAAGGAACTGCTGCCACAGGACGTTTTTCCCAAACCCCATGGGAAGTCCTGGGAAGGGGAGGCTCCTTGGAGGATGATTTGTTGGCAGGCTGTGCAGAAATTCCCATGCTGCCATCATTTCTAAAGGATTCCTTGCCCCACCGAGCTCCTCTGGACACTGAATGCTCCCCAACCTCCAGAGCCAACACCTGTGCAGTGAGATGCTGTCTTGGGCATTTGCTTGGGACAGCAGATCCAGCCCCCTCCAGAGGAGGTTCAGAGGCTCAGGTAGGCCCAGAACACCTGCTCTGAGAGGCCTCAGTTGTGTTGGAAAAGCCCTGAGCACAGTGGATGCTGTTGTTATCACCTCCCACAGTGCCCCAGGGAGATGCAGAGAGGTGGGAGTTAGCAACGTTACGTTATGAGGAATATACTCAGAAAAAGCACTCAAAACTGCCTGGTCCTACACCAGAAAGGAAGGAATTTCCTGGAGGAGGCCTAGCAAGGACAGTATTTGGGCACACAGGACAAACCACACCGTGCAGCCCGGAAAATCCCACCTGCAGGGGCTCAGCTCCATCTCTCCAGGTGTGGTCCCAGGGCATGACAGTGACCCAGAACACTCCAGCACTCAGAGTTCAGCCAAACCTGTGCCAGGGCCTGCCCAGCCTCCCAGGGAACAATTCCTGCCCAATATCCCATCCAGCCCTGCCCTCTGGCAGTGGGAAGCCATTCCCTTTGTCTCCATCCCTTGTCCCAAGTCCCTCTCCAGCTCTCCTGGAGCCCCTTTAAGCCATGGAAGGGGCTCTGAGCCATCTCTGCTCCTGGTGAACACCCCCAGCTCTCCCAGCCTTTCCTCCCAGCAGAGCTGCTCCATCCCTCTGATCATTTATGCTCCTTCAATCCAAAACAGGTCTCCATTCTCCACAATTCCTTCATTTTAAAGTACCAGTCCCACCAAGGCCTTTCCCTGAGGGGAGGAGGATCTGACTCACGAGACCCCACAAGGGAATCACTCCTGTCAAATCAGATCCACCAAAGAGAGGACAGAAGGGCCAGAGGGAGGTGACAGGAAGACTAAACACAGCACTGGGGATGACTGCACGGAGCATCCGAGAGCCTGCAGTGACCCTGGGGGGGAAGCAGGTTTTCCAGGTGGGAAAAACCAACAGGAGGGAAAAGGGAGATGTGGGAGGTGAGAAGGGCCGGTGCCAACACGCTGAGAATGAATCCTGGGGGCAGAGGCTGTGCAGACACAGGGCAGTGAGGGGATGCCAGGGGGGACACAGACAACATCCATGTGCCTGCTTTGCTTTGGTGTCTTGGGTTGCAATGCAAGATGTAACCAAAAGTGTGTATTCAATTGCCATCTGTTGAAACTGGTTGGAGAGGTGTTTTCTTTCTCTCTTCCATGACCCATCCCTCATAACTCCAGGGGGGAAGGGGGCAGGTGTTAAAAACCAGGTGGGGCAGTGTTCTTTATCTCTCCCACCACCCCTCCTCCCTCCAGGGGGATATCTTCTATTAATGAGCCATTGAGGCTCCCTGCATGACTGATAAAATTCCATCATCCCATTGGGAGATGCTCCACCCAGCAGGAGGAGCCCAGCATTCCTGCCTGGATAAAAGCTGAGAGTCAGAACTCCAGCACAGCCTGTTTGCATTCCCAGAGGAACCAGACCCATCTCAGCACCACTGGACCTTCAGAGGAAACTCCACCCTTCTACAGGATCCTCTCTGCTCCAACAGAACCACATCTGTCACTCCAGGAGGACTCAGTTGGACTGCTCCCAACACCCTGCCCAACAGGGGGTCAGGCTGTGTTCTCACCCTGTCAGTGTTTGCTTTTTTGTTTGCTTTTTTTGTACTGCTACATTTTTATTTTTAATATTCCTAGTAAAGAACTGTTATTCCTATTCCCATATCTTTGCCTGAGAGCCCCTTAATTTCAAAATTACAATAATTCAGAGGGAGGGGGTTTACCTTCTCCATTCCAAGGGAGGCTCTGGCTTTCCCTGGCAGACACCTGTTTTTCCAAACCAAGACATTAGGATTCAACAGGAAAAACCCCCAGAGCCTCCCAGAGGAGCCTTTCACCCCTCTGAGGCCCCAAGGAAGGGCTGCCACAGCCTCCCATTTGTTTCTGTAGTTCAAACACCCACATGGACTTTGTTTGTCTTCCCTTATCAACATCCAGCTCGATGTCCCAGCAGATCCCACAGTTTCTAGGAACACACTGCTTCCCAAGACTCCCAGAAACCCATGTTCCCACGGGAAATCACAGTCAGATCCTTCCTTTGGAGGAGCCACCAAGAAGGAAGCAAGAGACAAAGTCAGCTTTAAAAATAAAAGACAAATCCCCACGACTGAAGACAAACGTGAAAGGAAATTTAAGAGGAGAGGGAAAACTACCAAAACAGGGGCTGGGGGGAAGTGTGGGCTGGTTCTCAGCATGACTCTTAAAAAGCTGCTTCTCCCCTTTCCATGCCTGTAGGAGCAGGAGCACACAGGGGTTTTTCTTCCCTCAGGTTCTCCAGGTGTGTGCAGAGGTAGAATTCCTTTGCAGCACCCACTGCCAGTCCAAAACCATAAGCCACAAGAGAGCTAATCTGAGCAATACCACTCAATTATTTGTTCCATGCTCCATGGGAACGGCACCAACCCTCAAGGGAGGACTCTTTACACCTATTACTAAAGTTAAAAAACAAAAAACAAACCATGAGAATATCTGTTCCATCACAGGAGAAGCCTCAAACCTGGACCTCGTCACCTGATTTCTCCACAGGAGAATCCTTCCTGCCCTGGTCCAGCCTGCAGCTGGCTGGCTCAGCCAGAGGAGACCTCTGGGCTGGGATGTCACATTTATCCCCATCAGTGTGAGGTGGCACCCACACACATCTCCAGCCCCTCAACACCATCAGATCCGAGGTGGAGCTCTCTCTCCAGGCTGCCACGTTTTTCAATTTGCTTTTCAGCAACATTTGAGGAACGTTGTGAAGTCAGCAAATGCAAACCTGCAAAACTACTGCCTGGAAAACGTTTTGGTTTTTTCCCTTGATGAAAAAAAACCAAAAAAACGGAGGTAGCAGACTCATTTATGGTTAATTAACAAGAAATTTTTTTTGGCTCTAAAACCCCTCAAATTGAAGACAAATAATCTGTCGAACCCCTCTCAGAGCAGCAAACTTTCTCCCAGGAAAGGGAATATATCCAATAAATCAGTTTCTTTCCTCTCACAACTGTTCTCCCTGCACAACTGGGAAGTCCCAGTGTGGAGTAGTTTAAGGCAGAGCATCACTCGTCCCCCTTTTCATTCCCAGCCTCACAGCCTGGAGGAAGATTCCTCCTGGAGCTGGGCACAGCTGGGATGTTTAATGCTGCCAGCAATTCCAGCCCCTGATGGACACTTGTCACATCACAAATACATCCATTCCCACCTTCAAAGCACAGCTGTAAGGGAAATTTTTTGGTGTTGCTCAAGGTTTAGAGCATCTCTTGACCCATTTCAGTTAATAAGGAAAGGTTGAGGAGGTTCCTTGCTACCTTTTGAACACAAGGGAATCAAGGGCTGTTCCCAGAGGGCTGAAGGAACAGCACAGGCAGGGGGAAGCCAGAGAAATAAAATGTTTTAAAGAATAGGATGTGGTGGGGCCAGCACCTGAAAGCCTGAACCCTCGTATCCCTAGAGGTGGGAATTTGGCCAGAAAGACACAGACTGTGGCTGAAGTCACCCCAGAATACAAAAATAATAATAATAATTTTAAAAAAAAGCTTATTAGATTTATTAGACTTATTAAATTCAGGATTCTGCTTGCTGAGAAATTTCAACTCCTGACTCCAAGCTCTGGTTTTGCTCACTACCATTCCACAGAAGAGCAAGAGCCCGAGTAAGGAAAGAAAAAGGAATTAATGGAAGGAGAACAGCAGAACAGCATTCATTTGATTTTTGGGAAAACACCTCTCAGTACTACTCAAAGATGGGTCTCTCCAGTAGTTTGCAAAGAACAGGGTTTTTATTTGGGTTTATTGTGTTCATAATTGAGAGGACACAGGATGAGAAACCAAAATGAGCTCTCATAACCATAGCCCAACCTGTTTGATAATGTTCTCTCCCATTTCCATGACTTCATCATCACTCATTGCATTAAGTCTAAACATAGACTATAAACTCTCCATAATTGGGTTTGCAAAGCATTATGCATATTTAGGGAGCTATCTAAATAATCTGAAATTCACTTACAAAGCCAAGGGAAGAGCCAAGCCGTGCCCTCACACACACAGGGCTGCCAGGAGAGCATGGCAAACCTCAAGTGCCCAAAAAACACAGGATTTGTTTTGGACACACGTTTGTTGCACACTCATCGGCACGTGGCCATCTGATAAATCATACCTGATAAATAATATCATTTTATCACAGAAACAGGATCAAATGTATCAGCAGCAAAGGGTTATCTGAGTACCAAGCTGTGCTCAATACCCCAAACCATGCTAGAAACAGTTCTGCCCCTATTCCCCCCACCCAAAATCCTCTCCAGGGAGTGGGAAGAGGCTGAGCAGGAGATAAATCCACCCTGATTCCAACATGTCCTGTTCTTAGGGGTTGTTGCAAGTGACAGCATTGAACACAACATCCCAAAAGCAGCCAGGCAGCAAAAACCCCAGGAGCAAAGCTCTGGTGTGGGGGGAATTTGGGAAGCCAGCACAGAACTGCGCAGTGCAAATCCTCCACGTTTCCACTAGGAAGAAAATACTATTCAAGGATTATTTTAAAAGTAATTTTTTTATCATCAACAGAACAGATTCTGCACCTCAAAGTAGTCTCTGTATTCAGAGGACTGAACACCTTAAATCTTTCCATGCAGTGCTGGGGGTGGAAACACGTAATTCACAGAAAAAAAACCATTTCAATGTGCAAAATTCACAACTGTGAAAAACCAGAGGAATAAAACCTGTGCCTTTAGAAAGGACTTACCCTTAAAAGGACAGAAGCTTCAAGTTGTTTTGGGAAACCAGTGAGGAGTATTTGCAACTATACAGCACGAGGAATTTGGCAGGAAAGATTGTTTAAAGGATGGCTTACTGCCTTGGAAAGATTTTTGTTTAAAAGAACAATTTAAGATGTTAAAATATAGACAGGCAAGTGAAAAACCTCCACTCCCCTTAGGTGTCATCTGGCCAAAATGTTGGAGTCCACCAGACACTTCTGGTGAGGAGCAAGAAGAATGTGATAAGCATTTATCAATTGGGGTACATCACACCAGGAAGGAGGACAGAGATGTTTCCCTCAGAACTCAGGACCAGCCACTCTGAGCAGAGGGATGCTGGATGCACACAAGGTTTGATCCAGCTGTGTAACTCTGACAGCTGACATGCACTTCCTTGAAAACGAAAAAGCACAAATATACAGTCAACATGCTCAGTTTGACACGTGGAGAGCGAGAGAGCCTGGAAAGAAGACGACACCAAACACGAGGAGCTGGGATTTTGGAAAGGCAGAGCATTGGCAACATCTGTTAGAAGATTTTTACAAAGCTGGACGCCCTGCTCTGGCGCTCCCTGAGAAACCCCAGCACGTCCTGTGACAAAGCAGACGTGCTGGAGCACAGGTGCTGCACTTCCTTCATGCCCAGGATGCACCAACACCATTTGCCATCCTCCCAAGCACAGCTCCTGTGGAGAGCCCCAGATGCTGTACCAACATTTACACCTGGGAGGAGGCTGTGACCACGTTCTCCCTGCTCCACGGCCACTTCCCACCTCCACACCACCACTCCTTTTGTTAAAATCCTCATTTATCCAGCAAACCATCGCCTCCAAGCACAGGAACTCTGCTCAGGGGGGGTTTATTCCAGTGCAGGGTTAACAGCTTTTACCTCCTTTCTTTGCCCAGGCAGGCACACAAACCCAGGCAGAATTTTCCAGGCAAAAGCAGTCCACACAAATTTGAAGCAACCGTATTTAGACAACCTCTTTCTCTGAAACTGCTTTTCCCACAAAGGTTTTTGTCTCTAAGTGTTGAAGAAAAGGAATCAATGGGATCCTTCCCAAGCCTACCTTCCATGACATAGACCAGGGAACCCACATCTCCCTCCTTGATGATGCAGCTGTCCTTGCCATACTCCACGGGGTACATACAATCCACAATCTCCTGGATCTGGGACAATTCCAGGTTCTTCATGAAGTCATTGTCAAGGATCGCTTCCTTTATTAGCTCCTTGGACCTAGGGCACAAATAAATCATAAGAAAAAAAAAATCTGTGTTTTCCCTAGAAATGTGCAAAGAAGTCAAAAAAATTACAGAGATGTGAACTTGCAATTATTTTTTTGTAAATAAGCTTGAGATACGTCCAGCATTGAAATAAAAATAGATTTTGTGGAGTTGCAAAATCCTCTTTTAGCTACAAGTTTCACATCTACAGTAACACAGCTACTTGGAATATCTTCCCTACACAAAACTGAAAGGAAGCACAAACAAGGAGGTAACAGATTTATTACTTGGTTTATTATATTTTCTCTTAATTACACAAACTGGAGCACACCAAAGGGCGAGACTGCACGGATTCTCTGGGTATTTATATTATCATCACTACAGGAGGCATTTGGCACCAAATTCCTACAGCCACTTGTGCAGGTGGACAACTGAGAGCGTTAAATCCTGATCCAGACCAAAACTAAAGCTCCTAAAACACCTTCAGGCTGGACAGCAGCTCCTCAGCCCTTCATTCCTCACCCTGAGGGGCTGAACTGTTGACAGCCAGCAGCTCCCTGCAGAGCCCAAGCAGTCAGGAGGGTTTTGGCTGTTGGAAAAGATGAACACGAAACGAGGTTTTCAAAGCAAAACACTTGAATGGGTCGTGTCTTCTTGCAAAAGAGCCAGGCTGGGACTTGAGGAGCCCCAAAGCAGCCCAGCCTTGGGGATACCACAGTCCTTGCACAGGGTTAGAAGCAGCTCAGGCTTCCAGGCATCGCGGAGCCAGCTCGGTGATGTTTAAGATTCTTTTTATTCCTTTGATAGTTTTGAGGTTATTTCGACACAGCTCGTTCCACTGGAGAGCTGAGGCCACCAGAAGTGACCCTGCTGAAGGGCACCAGGGGACAGGACCAGGCTGCCCAAGGACAAGGTGGGCTCAGGGCACCACAAAGCTACTCCTGGGAGTCAGAACCTGCCTCCACACCAATCCCTGCCTGCCACTCCAGCCCCTCCTGTGTGCAAAGAAAGACCCCCAGGAAAACCTGCACCTGTGGGATGTCTTCCTTTCAGCAAAGCTGGGGATCTGTGAGGCTCACCAGGTGCTGCCTTGTTGCACTGCACCCCCACACCCCAGCAGGTGCTTCCATATGAGGAAAAGAGCTCAAGTTCCACCCCTGAAACTTTTAAGGAAGAAGGAGCAGAAACTTTGGTGTTTCTCTCAGAAACTTTGGTGCTTCTCTCACTGTAATTGGCCCAGGGCCAGGACAAAAGCCCCTGTTGGACCTTTGAGCTGTCCCTCAAGAAATGCAGCTGATTTCTATTGTGCAGCTTGCCAAAAGCCCCTCCTTGATTGTTGAATACTTAAGAGAGAGCACAGAGCCTCTTGGAGCTTTTTGGGGTGTCTTAGCAGGTGCAAGGGATTTCCCTGCACTCTGCACGGCTTTTACTCCTTTGTTTTGTACAGGTTGTTATTTTCTTCTCTAATTAAAACCTTTCTGCTTTTTCAAAACCCCTCCGATCAGCTGTCTCAGTAATTATTCTTAAGCCATCTCTGGGAGGTTGCTGGCAGCCCTCAGAGCTTGACACACCTTCCAAAAAACGCTCTGGCCTCCCACAGAACTGTTCCCACTGCAGAACCCCATTTCCTCACCCCACCTCCTGTGCCAAGCCAGCCAAGGCTTCCCCTGTTGAGCCTTGATTCAGCTCTTGTCTGCTCTTCTGGCCTCCCCACCCCAAACCCTCCTAACAACCAGCTCATGGTTAGTGTTGCCCAACTGCCCACCAAAGGAAGCCTAATTCATGCCCTCGTGTTCATCGTGGCATCCTGCATTCCAGTTCCAGGCATTTATTTCATTCCAAGGCTCCAAACTTAGTTCATTTTGCCTTGAGAAAGTCAGGCTCTCGAGTGGAGTTGCTGCAAGGATACCCAAAAAGACGGTGGGGAATTCCTGGCCCAAGTGAAACTTCCCTCTGGATGCAGAGATCCTGAGCACAAAACAGTGCTCTCCTTGTTGGAAAGGAACACGGGAAAGGATCTGAGGAGGAGCTGAGGAGAAATTTGGTCCAAACAGCAGCAAAGGAACAGGAAAACTCAGCTGGACTCAATGAGCTTAGAGGTCTTTTTCAACCTTTAGGATTCCAGTTGGGGGAGAAGCAGCAAAACAGACCCAACATGAACAAATTTAGGGAATTCAAGAGCTTAACCATATTATCAATATTATATTATTAATAATAATATTATTGTTGTTATTAATAATAATAATAATAAATTATATCAGATGTGTAGGAGAACATCTGAACCACCTGATTCAGTCTCTGTCCTCAACACAGGAACATCAGAGCAAGCTCAGGGGCTCCTGAGTCATCCAAACCCTTTTAACCACCCCACAAAATACATCAACATGAAGGGAAACACGTTGGCTGGGACATCAGTGAAACTCAGCTTCATCTCAGCCACATCTGAGCACCCTAAGATTAAATACCCACACGGCAAGGGCTGGATAATAACTCGGTCATGCTTGAATGTGAGCAAAATAGGCTTGATTAGTAGGGATAATTGGTTAAGATGAGACTTTGACTACAAAGCCTGTGAGAAAAGCACCTCCAGGGGCCAGCTGGAGGAGCAAAACCACCTTGCAAGCCAGCTGCTTATTTATGAGAGTATTTGATAGAATGCCAGACTGCTTGGGATTGGAAAAAACCTTAAAAATCATCTCCTTCCACCTCTCCCACCACAGACTAAACCACCCTCCACAGTCTGGGAGCTCCAAACCCTCCCAGCAGGAAACATTCCATCCATCTTTTAGAATCAAGTAAGGAAAAAAAGCTGAGTTTGACATACTTGAAAATGGGTCGGTACTAAAAATACGACGTCAGAGCTACAAGCAGAGCTCCTCTATTGTTCCCTGAGAGAGAATATTCGTCACCCTTAATAATTCTGGAAAAATTATTCATGCACTGTGGCTGGCCAGTCCCACACACTCGCACGTGCCAGGGATTCAGCAACTTCCATATTATTTTATTACTATTATTATGATTACTATTAGCTTTTCTTTCCCTGTCATTCACAGGTGCCATTTCAGATGAATAGGCTTTTTTTTTTCCTATTGTGTTTATTCTTCTGTACAATCCTAGGTGGGAAAAGCCCTCCCAGACCATCAAGCCCAACCTGTGCCCAAGCCCCACCTTGTCAGCAGCCCAGAAACACATGAACCTGAGAGCACATGAATTAAACTCCTAGTTCCCAATTATTGCATAACAACTGCTTCTCCAAACCACACCATTCCTAAATCATCACCATTATTTCAAAACAGAGCTCTCCCACAGACATGAATACAGGAATCTACCCAGTAAGACAGAATAAAAAGTATTTTACACGTGAATACAGGAATCTACCCAGTAATACAGAATAAAAAGTATTGTACATGTGAATACAGGAATCTACCCAGTAATACAGAATAAAAAGTATTTTACACGTGAATACAGGAACCTACCCAGTAATACAGAATAAAAAGTATTTTACACATGAATACAGGAATCTACCCAGTAATACAGAATAAAAAGTATTTTACAGGGTTCAAAATCACACTCCTGCCATGGGGAGTAAGTGCTTTGAACAAGATACAGCTGTTGTATTAGCTCTTATTTTCCAACAGCATTTCTTCTGTAGTTTCTGGTTCAGGTTTCTGATAGGGACAGCACACAAACAAAATAACCTACAATATTTACAAGGCATCAGGACTGTCTCCAAATGAGCTTGTCTGAAGGAGGAGGATGTCCATGAATATTTACTAAGCACTGGAGTGAACGTGTCTGCCTTCAGAGGTTCACTCAGAGCAGAAAGCAGTTACTGCCATCTCTCCTCTCCACAGCAAGCAGCCTGGCATCAAGCCATCCCCGTTTCCCTGAAAGATTAATGACCAAATGTGCTGGAGACTTGATGAAGAGTTTAAAAAGAGGGCACGATCCTCTGCGATACATCCTGTCCCAAATCAGTTTAGGTCCATCACAGTAATTAATAAGGCAACAGGAGGAAGAAGCTAATCGCATTTGAATTTGCAGAAGTCATGCAAAAAGAACCTTAACAAGTTGCCCACAAAAACACTTCATGCATAAAAACCTGGCTGTGCTGGAGCAAAGCACACAGAGGGGTGTCCACCCAAACACCTCCCAGTGCTGTGCTGGGGCTGCTCTGCTCCCCCAGCCCAACCACAGCCAGCCACCTGCATCCCCAACAAGCCAAAAAAAATTAGGTTTTTCTCCCAGCAAAAAGAAGCCAAGTTGAGCTGTGGAAAGCCTTATGTTAAAGGTCTGCAGTGGCCGTAAAATGCTGAATTTCAAACCCTGCCACAAGCAGCCGCTGGCACAGAGGCGGGAGATAAATAAAAATACTGATTGGGAAATAAAGAAATAAAATAATAAAAGTAAATAATCAATAAATCAAAAATACAGATGGGAAATAAAACCCCCAAAATGCATCCCCAGCAGTGTGGGGAGCTTGGGAGAGGGGGGGATTCTGCCCCTGTGCTCAGGTGAGAGCCCACCTGCAGAGCTGCCCCAGCCCTGGGGCCCTGCACAGGAGGGACCTGGAGCTGCTGGAGAGAGCCCAGGGGAGGCACCAGGATGATCAGAGGGATGGAGCAGCTCTGATGGGAGAGCTGGGATTGTTCAGCCTGGACAGGAGAAGGCTCCAGGGAGATCTGAGAGCCTCTTCCAGGGCCTGAAGGGGCTCCAGGAGAGCTGGAGAGACAAGGGATGGAGGGAAAGGACATGGGAATGGCTTCTCACTGCCAGAGGGCAGGGATGGATGGGATATTGGGAAGGAATTGTTCCCTGGGAGGGTGGGCAGGGGCTGGAATGGAATTTGCCCCTGGATCCCTGGAAGTGTCCAAGGCCAGGCTGGACATTGGGGCTTGGAACACCCAGGAATAGTGGAAGGTGTCCCTGCAGGGCGTTGGAACAGGATGAGCTTTAAGGTCCCTTAATTTAAGGTCCCTTCAAGCCCAATTCTCGGGTGCTTTGCAATGCGCAGGGTAAAACACCACCTGTTGTTATCCCGACAGGAATTCCCATTTTCCAAGGAACACAGGAAATGCCCATCCCGAGCTCTTCCCTCCTAGCAACCAAAGCCACGTTCCCCACGCTGGGTTTGTACCTTCTGGCACCTCCAGTCAGTGTCAGAACACAAGGTCATTCTTCGTCCCAAAAGGGCTCGTCTCCATGTGGAAAAGCCACTTGCTGGCTTTAAGGAAGGGAAGAATTTAGGAGCAGATGGAAAAACTTCTGGACAGACCCCTCCAGGGATGCTTCCAGAGAGCAAAACCCTCCTACCACACCCTGGACTGGTGCAGCTCCAGTTTGCCACGGAGCCTGCAGGAACCTGAGGGTCCAGGGGGGCTGCCCAGGAATCTTTCCCCAAGGAATCTGCTGCTGGCAAGAGCTGGTTTGAACCGAGGTGGATCAGAAAAGCAGCAGAAACTGAGAGTTCAGTTTCCAGATTAGTGACACAATTCTGAATTTTAGGGTGTTCACCGCCACAGCTTTGCAGCAAAACCATTTGAAACTACCAGTAAGGAAAAGGAAAAGCAATGTAGTGGTTGGACAGGCTGGCAGATGGCTGCAAAAAAGGGGAAGGAAAAGCACACTTTGGAGTGACAAAAATAAGCAAGACCATTTATTTAGCCGTTTCCACCTCAAAACTTTGAGCAAAACTTTTCAACATGCCAATACGGATGGAGGGAAGGAGTATTTTTTCTGGAGTTTCCCCCATCAGGAATTAGCAAATACTACTAATAACCTAAATCTCCAGATTTAGGAGGGAAACATCCACAGGAACTTGACCAAGCAGACAGAGAGTTCAAGTTTCCAGCAGTAAAAATGCAGGGCTCTGCATTTACTCATCCTCATTCACTTACACAATAAACCCTGCTCAAAGCTACCACAACCAGTGGCACTTTTTTTGGGCTGGGCCATCACTGCTGTAAAAATCCAAACTATTTGTAGAAACTCATGCCCAAAAGCACTATTTTTTGAGACCTTCCACATCCTTGCCTGAGGAATTAAGCTGATTTCAGAGATAAGAAGTACAGAAAAAACAACCTGCAGCCTCTGCCCCTGAATCTGATGAGGGATACAAGAATCCAGCCAGTCCCTACAACAACCATCTGTTTAAAATCCACACCGTGAAATGTTTAAAAGTGTTTACTTCTACAAAATGTGGCCATGGAAAAAGGGGAAAAAAAAAACCCTTCCTTAAAAAGGGAAAATACAGCCAAGGATTGTGCCTGCTCCAGCTTTCCAGAAACAGTCCAGCAGGATATGAATACACAGCAAGAAGTGTTGGACAGATTATTTTTTTTAGCTGTCCCCAGACATATACCTCCCTTTCCAAAGGGGGTGTCCATTCCAAGGGGCACAAAAAGCAAAGGCTGCGAGTTTCCAGCAGGGTTGGGGAAGCTTTTTTGCTCAAAGCTCACCTTTGCAGAGCTTCTAATTCTGTTTTAAGCCCTGGTGTAGTTCAAAGAGGAGGCAAGACTAAAACACACACTCAGCTCTTCTCCGGAATAGAATCCCAGAGTGGTTTGGGTTAGGGGGACATCAAAATCACCTCTTTCCACCCCCTTTGGACTGTCCCAAACACCTTCCACTGTCCCAGGCTGCTCCAAGCCCCGTCCAGCCTGGCCTTGGACACCTCCAGGGATCCAGAGGCAGCCACAGCTGCTCTGTGCCACGGTCTCTCCACCCTCACAGGGAAGAGTTTATTCTGCATATGGAACCTGAATTTCCCCTCCGGCAGTCTGAACCCATTCCCCTTGTCCTGGCACTCCAGTTCCTGTTGCAGATTCCCCCTCCAGCTTCCTTTCAGACCCTGGAAGGAGCTGTGAGGTCTCCACAAAGCCTTCCCTTCTCCAGGCTGAACACTCCCAGCTCTCCCAGCCTGGCTCCAGACCCCTCAGCAATTGCAGGAGTTACTCCAACAGTTCTGTGTCCCCCAGATGCGCTGAAGTATCTGCATAACTCATCTCCTGTGGCCTGGCCATGCATCCAGAGGTTCCAAACTGGCAGCTGAGAACCACAAAGCCCTCAGTGACACCACAATCAGCATCATCAACTAACAGCAGTCCAAACCCGTTCCTGGCACTCCTCCCTTCCCAGCAGGCTGGATTATGGATTGTTGTTCATAGCTCCTAGGTTCCCATCTAAGAACCAGAGGCAGGAAGCAGAACTTCCAGGATGATTATTTAATCCCTCCACCACCAGCCTGAAGCCCACACAAACTGCTGGTTGCCTTCAGCAAAGCTGCTTGTGCAACCAAACTGAAATTCTTGGTGTCAAGGCAAGGTGGAGGGTCCTCCCCAGGGGCCTTTGGTGCCAAAGCTCTCCAGCACACAGCACTCCCTGAAGGCTGAAATGCTGGAGAATGCCTTCCAATCCTAGGCAAGGGAACAAGTGGATCTTTTCCTAACTCCCCCTGAGGAGCAGGGCAGGAAAGAAAAGCTCAGACCTTTGGGTAAGATCTGGGGCTGGTCTGGACTCCAGTGCTCATAACAGCTGATAACTCTGCATTAGCTTTGTTTGGGCTCTGGATAAAGCCCACTTTGGATGTTCCTTCAAGGGAGTTTTAAATATAACTCCAGAGAGCTATTCTTGTCTCAGTAACCGGGAATTAGAGTAGGATTCAAGTCTGGGACCGAGTAACATGAAGGCTTTTAAATACACTCATAGATTCTCTTTACGTTGCTTCCCTTTCCCACAACACACAACCCACAGCTCGTCTTCAGGTTGTAGAGGAAATTTATGAGCAGCATCTTAAGAATCTGCAACGAGGCTGCTCCTGAATAGCTGGATGGAAAAATGCTCTTCACGAGAGTCCAGTAAACTTTTTAAACCAAAATACCAATTTAAAAAGAGGCTAAGCAACTCTGGCCTGATCTAAACCTGTAAACCAAGAAAACAGCTTCCACATTTCCAGGTTTTCTTGCACTTCAACACAACTTAAGAGTTGCAGAATCGACTTGCTCTGCAGAGAATGTTGCTCAGACAGCTCCACTTAGCATTTCTAAATATATCAGCACACTGCTGTTCATTATGTCATATTTTGGCGTTCGACATTTAAAAAGAAAAATAATTTCAGCCAAAAATAAAAAAAATTCAAATCTCCTTTCACCTACGCTGAAAATTGTTGTCGGTACAAAAGTACTGTAGGCAAGAGTTGGTTAACTTGCATTTTAACATGTCTCACCCCACAGATCTTCATTTACCACCCTTTTTTAGGCTCCTATTTCACATCCTACAAAGCTCCAGGTTTAGATACCAGCAATGTTGGCAGGCTCAGGCTGCAGAAGAAGTTGGCTCCTGCCAACACAGTTTGCCTCCTCCTGCACTCTCTGACAGCTCTGAGGAACTCCCACATGAGCTGCATTTTGAGAAACCACTACCAGGCCCTCAGAGCAGCATTAAGCAGCTCCCTGACTACCTGAAGAAAGCAGCAGATAATGAGAGGTGAGAACACAAAATCAGAGAAGCATTTGAGTTGGAAAAGATCTCTAAGGCCATCAAGTCCCAGCTGTGCCCCATGCCCACCTTGTCCCCAGCCCAGAGCACTCAGTGCCACCTCCAGGCCTTCCTTGGACACCTCCAAGGATGGGGACCCCAAATCACCTTGGGCAGCCCCTGCCAAGGCCTGAGCACCCTTTCCATGGAGAAATTCTTCCAGAGCGTGTAGCAAAGTCACGGTGAAGGGGGAAGGGTGTCTCTCAGGGATGCCTGGCCAAAACCAAGCAGATTTTTAAGGGGTGTTGCCCCGTGCATTTCACAGTTTTCCAGCACAGCTGTGCTGGAGCCTTCTTGCACCTACAAAAATAGCACAGAAAACACATCCCCATATGTCTCCACACCCAGGGACCCAGAAACAACCCAAACTCCTCCAAAAGGAGCTCAGTGAGCAAGACAGAGTCACGGAGACCCAGACAACACATCCTGAAGGTCATGACGACCCCTCTTGAACAGAACCATGTAGAAAGGCAGGAGTCTCTCCATCCATCAAACCATCATCCATGTGGGCTTCCAGTCCTGGCAGCTCCACGCAGTCACCCCTGACTGGGGGCAGGGATGAGGACTGGAGCTAAATGGCAATTCCACCAGCTCCCCCAAGTTTCTGAGTGCCTTTGGAGGTCTGCGTGGCTCCCTGGGGATAAATGAAGGTGTGGACACTGAGCTGCACCCATTCCCCGGAGAAGGGAGTTACTGATGGCCACCACAGAGATGGCTTCACCCTGGTGCAACAGGCAGGAAATCTGCCAAGGGCATGATAACCTAATTTACATAGATGCAGAAATCCAATTAGAGATCCTCTGAGCAGAGACAGCTCACTCTGCTCTCCTGGATTAGAGGCTGAGAACACGTCAGGAGCTCCTCCAAACGCACCGTGGGCCAGGAGAGATGGATGTGCTCTGCAAGAGCACTTTGCTCCTCCCTGACAAACACATCCACAGGGAATGCTGTCACAGGCAGGGAAATATGCAGCTGCTCCAGTGAAAGTTCAGGAGGGGGATTCACAAGAATTGTGATGGATGGGGAGGGGAGAAAAGCGACAGAGATTTCACATCCCTCACTCGGATTCACCCAACACTTGTGATGGATGGGACTGTCACCAGGGAAGTTCCATCAGCTCCCTCCAGCCTGGGGAAGTCCCTGGCTGAAATGCCACAGGCGTGTGGCACTGGAATGCAGACAGTGCTTGGAGCCTGAGTCTTCCAATAAATATTCTCAGGGATTTTAGGGAGAACCTATTTCTTCCTACTTCACGGGTCAGCAGGGGGCCTGAGGTTCGCAGGCTGGCTTTGGGACATAAATATTGACAAGCTGTGTGGCATTATCCAAATAACTGCCCACTGCCAAGCACCAAGGAGCAGCCGGTGGGGATGGAAGGGCAAGATGTGCCTCCTCCCACAGGGGTCACTCGGGGATACAGCCACAGCAGCACATCCTGCAGGCTCTGTCTAGCCTGCCAATAAACCAAATTAGAGCTGGACAGTCACCTTGTGGCAGGCAAGATGAAGTCTGAGCAGCCACACCACTTCACAGCGTTTAACTGGAGAAAGAGCAGCAGCAGGAAGCTCAGGAGGTGTCTGTGGGAAGGCAGGAGGATGGGGCTGGGAGCAGGGCAGTGCTGCTGCTGCTTTCCTCCCGCTCAAAGGCAGGTGGGGGAGAGGTTGGCACATTCCAAATATTATTTTCTAATCCCTACTCCTACTGCATGAGCATTGACCGTGACAATCCCACTGAGTTTTGAAGAATATGCCAACAACAACTGCTCTGCACAACTCCCCGAGAGGAATCCAGGGCTCAGGGACAGGACAAGGGCAAAGGGCCTCCAGCTGTGCCAGGGGAGGCTCAGCTTGGCCAGCAGCAGGAATTTCCCCATGGAAAGGGTGCTCAGGCCTTGGCAGGGGCTGCCCAGGGAGGTTTGCAGTGCCCATGGCTGGAGGTGTCCAAGGAAGGCCTGGAGGTGTCCAAGGAAGGCCTGGAGGTGGCACTGAGTGCTCTGGGCTGGAGACAAGGTGGGCATGGGGCACAGCTGGGACTTGGTGATCGTGGAGGGCTTTTCCAACCTTAATCACTCTGTGGTACTAAAAAATCCCAAGGGCTTTTGCTCAGAAATGCTCTTGCTCACCTTGCTTTAGGAATTCCACTAAGAATCCCATGGTTGTGACGTTGCCTTGGGCTGTAACCAAAAAAAGAACCCAAACTCTGAAGCAGGAGGACACAGCCCTCAGCACTGTCCTCTTGGAAGGGAAATCCCACAGCCACAGAAGGGATGCCCAGAGCAGCAGGAATGAGAGCAGCACAAGGTAAACACCTCCAGAGAAACCCTCTCACCAAAAAAAAAACCACAACACAAAGAAAACACAACCCCAGGCATGGAAAGCTCCAGTCTCAGGGCTTTCAAGTCTTCCTAAAATCTTGGATTGCAAAGAACAATCTGCAGGGGGGAATTGGTGGTGGGTTGGGGATTCAGAGAAATTTCCCTAATTCCCATAAACCATATGAGACAAGCTCCAGGGATACCTGCAATCATCCAGCCACATATAAACACAAGACAGAGAGAACTTAAAGGAATTGTTTTGAAGAGTAATAGTGACAAATGTGCTAGGAGAAAGCAGGTACCAAATTCTCATGGAAGGCAAAGGAAAAGACGAAGAGCTTTGAATTTGAAGGACTTTAGGAAACCACTCTTTGATCAAAATAACTCTCCTTCAGAAGCACTGAGTGTTTCCAGGAATTTCAGCCTGGAAGGATACTGAAGGGGAAACATCCTATGTCTGGCAAATGGGAGGATATTTTTGAATAAGCAGTAACCTCACTTTTCATGGCATCACTTGCCTCAGGGAATCCTAACGGGAATGGACACACGGAGGTAAAAGAAGGATGCAGCAATACAAAAGGTGCTGCCCAAGGAAAGCTAAGGAATGGCGTGGAGACTGGGGAAATCACAGACTCAGTCAGGCTGGAAAAGCCCTCCAGGATCATCCAGTCCCAGCTGTGCCCCATGCCCACCTTGTCCCCAGCCCAGAGCCCTCAGTGCCCCCTCCAGGCCTCCCTTGGACCCCTCCAGCCATGGGCACTGCAAACCTCCCTGGGCAGCCCCTGCCAAGGCCTGAGCACCCTTTCCATGGAGAAATTCCTGCTGCTGGCCAAGCTGAGCCTCCCCTGGCACAGCTGGAGGCCCTTTGCCCTTGTCCTGTCCCTGTTCCCTGGCAGCAGAGCCCGACCCCCCCTGGCTGTGCCCTCCTGGCAGGGACTTGTGCAGAGCCACCAGGTCTCCCCTGAGCCTCCTTTTCTCCAGGCTGAGCCCCTTTCCCAGCTCCCTCAGATGTTTCTCATGTTCCAGACCTGGTTCACGTTCAGGGCTCACGTTCCAGACCCTCAGCAAGTTTGGAGATTACTCACCATGGTCTTTACGAGCAACTGTGACCTCCTGGTGTTACAGCCTGGCAAGCCAGAACCCCAGCCTGGGATCCACTGAGGCATTCCCAAGGGAAGGCTCTCCCCTGTTTTAATGTCCATTCCCCTGTTTGTACAGGGCCATTTCAAGGGGAAACAGGAGCAGCACTTGTTTCTGGAGGACAGACAGCAACAGACGTTAAGGCACATGGTTCTTCTGCCTCCCTCAGCAAGCCAGAAAAGCGCCAAAATTTGCAGTTAAAATGTGCTGCCATGCTGCTGCCCAAGTCCTCCACAGAAAACCTTTGGTTGGCAGGAAAGCTCCAAACAGGGCACCAGAGACAAGAACCACATCTCAAGACTGAGGATTGTGACAGAAAAAAATAAGCCAGAGGAGGGCAGAGAATTAAGTTAGCTTTATCTGCATCACATGAGCAGAAAACTAAGTTTGCTCCCATAATGTACTGCTGAGATTGCTCTCCTTCCCTTGCTTTACTATCCTGCACTTAACTCTCCACTTTTCCACAACCCTCATGTCTCATCACCTTCCCACACCATCTCCCAACTCCAAAATGCTTGCTCCAATTGCAGCACCTCTAGCTTGTGTTCCTTTTTTCTCTGAGTGCCTCCTTGGACATTCCTAGTGCAGAGCACCATGGATTTCTCTTTCCTTTCCTTCCACCATCCTCCCAAACACTTTCTCCCCTCCTGCTCCCCCCTGCAAGCCTTTGCCCCTTGCAATTTCACTGCTCCCATGGGGCAGCTGAACAAATATCAGCCAAAATAAATCAGAAAGCTGAGCCCCAGGCCAGGAGAAATACTCAGGTTGGGAAGGGGCTGCAAGGAGCCAGAAGGACCCCAAGGGTTTAATGTGGCAGAAGAGGAAAGGAAGAAGGAAATGGCAGATGTGCCTTGCATCAGATTTGGTGGGATATTGGGCAGGAATGGTTCCCTGGCAGGGTGGGCAGGCCCTGGCACAGGGTGCCCAGAGCAGCTGTGGCTGCCCCTGGATCCCTGGCAGTGCCCAAGGCCAGGCTGGACATTGGGGCTTGGAGCCGCCTGGGACAGTGGAAGGTGTCCCTGCCCATGGCAGGGGTGGCACTGGATGGGCTTTAAGGCTCCTTCTCATCCAAACCCTTCTGTGATTCCAT